>PVJN01040147.1:0-19438 GCA_004026805.1 Lasiurus borealis | reverse complement strand
ATTGATTTCAGAGAGGAAGGGAGAGATAGAAATGAGAGAGTCATTGATTTGCTGCCTCCTGCACACCCCACACTGGGGATGGAGCCTGCAACCCAGCCATGACCCCTGACCGGGAATCAAACTATGACCTCCTGCTTCATAGGTCAACCCTCAACCAGTGAGCCATGCCCCTGGGCAGAACTTTTTTTTCCTTTTTTTTCCTTTTCTTTCTTTCTTTCTTTTTTCTTTTTTTTTTTTTTTAAATTTCCAGGTGATTCTAATGTGCAGCTGAGAATCCCTGTTACAGATCCAGAAGAATAAATCTACACAAGGTCAAACAATAATTTAGGGACAGAACTGGATTTAAATTTAGCTTGATACTTTAAGTCCAAGTTCTATGGTTTATTGTGTTACCTTGGTTACGTTTTTAACGATTCTGAGTCATTAAAAACATACCTTGGTTCCAAGATGGGAGCTGGCATGGTGGAAACCAAGGAGATATGTGTATGCAAGTCCTATTGCTTTTTTAGGAATCACTCCTGGCATCTGTAAAATAAATTTTCTAATAAATACAATTTGTACTTTCAATTAATATGACAAAAACAAGGGCTCTCTGAGCCAGGTGCACAGAGGAAAGAGGAGGAAGTTAAGAAAAAAATGATACAGAACACTTGTCAATATATTGAAAAAATCCTTGTAGTATTAGTTTTCTATTGCTGTGTAGTGAATTACTAAACTCAGTGGCTTAAAACAGCACCCGTCTATTAGCTCATGGTTCTGTAGGTCAGAAATCTGGCGTGGCGTGGCTGGATTCTTGCCAAGGAGAGCACAAAGCTTAAGCGAAGATGTCAACTAGATAGAGTTTTCATCTGAAGGTCCTGGAGAGAAATCTCATTCCAAACTCATTTGTAACCATTAGCAAAATTCAGTTCAATTGATCTATAGGACTGAGATTTCATTTCCACACTGGCTGTCAGCCAGAGGCTGCTCCCAGCTCCTAAATGTCACCTGTCTGCCTTGCTGGGGGGTCGCCTTCATCTTCTAGATAGCGATGGTAAAATGGCCAGATCCTTCTGTGCTTCGGATCTTTGACTTCTTCCTCTGCCATGTGCCAAAGAGCATGCTCTGTTTTTGAAGGGCTCCGGTGATTAGATCAGGCCCATCTTGATAATCTTCTGATATCCATGTTGACTGACTTGACATCTTCATTACAATTATGAAATCCCTTCGCAGCAGTACTTAGATTCTTGTTTGACTGAATAATTGGCAGACATGAATGCCAGGGGCTGGGAATCCTAGGGCCATCTTGAGATTTTTGTCTATTACGCCCTACTCAAGGTTCATATTTGGTTTGGAAGCTTTTTTTTTTCATATTTGACCCTTAATTCTGAGAGCAGCATTACAGTATTTTTAAAAGGCTTTCATGATGCGCTGAATAAAGAACAAATCTGTTTAATAAAATAAACTAGCCGAGCAGCCAATCAGTTTAATTTTTAACATATGAGAAGTAATCAACCTTCATCTCCCACACATGTTGCAGGAAGGAGTTGTTTTCTCTCACTTCCCATGTATAAACCTCCTGCAGTCAGTCGCAGGCTACTATTACCCTATCACTGGGGACACCCCTGTGTGGCTTTGCGGGCAGCCTCCTCTCTTTTGGAGCAGTAAGTGAAAAAGAGCTTTCCTTTTAATTTTTCTGAGCACATTTGTGTTCTGTCCTGCTGTGCAAAGAACCTGTAATCAGACTTAATATCAAATAACAGTTCTCATCCTTGACTGCACATTGGAAACCCCAGGGGATTTACAAACTCCTGATGCCTGAGTCCCACCTCAAAGATTCCATGTAACTGGCAGGAGGACTTGAAATTAAAAGTTCCCGGGATGATTCTTCATGCAAGCAAGGAAGGCACTCTGCTAATGACATAGGCACCAAGGGTGTGGAGAAGTTCAGGAGTGAATAGATATCTAGAAATTCCAGTATTTTAAAAATCCCTTAGACTTTACAAGTATTCTTTTTTTTAAAATATATTTTATTGATTTTTTACAGAGAGGAAGGGAGAGAGATAGAGAGTTAGAAACATTGATGAGAGAGACATCCATCAACTGCCTCCTGCATACTCCCTAGTGGGGATGGGCCTGCAACCAACATACATGCCCTTGACCAGAATCGAACCTGGGACCTTTCAGTCCTCAGGCCAATGCTCTACCACTGAGCCAAACCGGTTTTGGCTACAAGTATTCTTGATTTGGCCCCAGTCATGTGGAAAAGCTAGTAATGAAACACTCTATGCATAGAAATATTGGAAAAATCACTAAGATCATTTAGGAACAGATCTGTGTTCAGAAGCCCTCTGCATCAATAATGATTATAGCTAATATTTACTGTTTATTGCCAGCTATTTTAAGGACTACATCTATGTTATCTCATTTTTATCCTCACAGCAAAGCCATGAGGAAGTTATTATTATTACCTTGCTCTTATAAATAAGAAAACTGAGTCACAATCATTAAAATGCAGAGTCAGGGTGTGAGACTTGAATATTGGTCGATCTGATTTCAAAGCCAATGCTCTTAGCCTCTGAAATGCACCCATTGATAACTTGGAAACATATAACACACGATTATCAAGATAAGAAGTTATTTTGTCATGTTCACTTATTAAATAGCACAATGTACACACTCATGCACACTCCCACTTAGGCGTGTAAACACACATGAACAGACCCAATAACAAGAAGACATATTTAAAAATGTGGAACATCCAAATAATAAAGCTGACTTCTACATTTCAATGCTATCTGATGGAATAACTCTAGCTTTTTACCACAATCCCCCTCCATATACACACATACCGGATCCTGAAGCCTACTCTTTATTTTATTTATAGTCCCTGAGACAGATGATCTCTGGGATACTCCTTTATGAGAAAAATATAAATGTCATGTTGAGAATTAAAAAAAATAAGAGCATCTGTTTTTATGTTCGGGACATTACATCTTCTCATTTTTCTCTGCCTCCTTGGAATTTAATTAAAATAATAAAATAGAGAGTGCATCGCCCAATGATGATAGCAAAGCAGAGCAGCATAAAGTTAATCCCTTCTCTCCACAACGTTGCCGCATGCGCACACTTATCTAGAAACGAGTGATGCCAGTCATAGCCATAAAGGGCCATGAGCTCACTGCAGACGGTGGGACAGGCTGATTGGACAGCAGTGACTCAAGTCTCAGCTGTAAAGACCTAGAAAACAGACAGTGGTACAGGCAGCTGTCTTCACTGTGGCGGTTGGTTACCATAGTTTCGGGTCTGAAGGTAGAGCTGCTGTAGCTTTAGAGGTTTCTGAGTCCAAACCCTTTCATGCTACTTTATAAGTGATTGGCTTTTTTTTTTTAACCTTTAATGTATGTTCAATGGGAGAAAAAGAATCAGAAGACAGGAAGCAAGTACTGTCATTTTTATTCAATGTGAGCATGTCTATGAAATTAGAGTTGCCTTGGTGAAAAGGCTTAGGAATATATAACTGTGTGCAAAGAATTTTAAATGACCAATTATCTTGTGATAATACATATATCCCTAGGATCCTGAATAAAATGTGTAATACTTCAGTATGATCTAGTCTGTCTCTAAGAAAATGTGAGGGACAGCCAGTGGAAATCTTACCACAGAGACAACTGCAACTAAGGAACTGGAGGGTGACGGAGCCAAGAGAACAGATGGGCAGAAGAGGCGCTGAGGGTAGCGACCATTTCTGTGATGGTGAGTCTTCTCCAGAGACGCCGGTTCTTAAAGGAGCCTTTCCCCCCCGAGTTTCGCTTCTGAACACCTCGATCTTTCTTCAAGGAACACCGCAAGAACTATTCCTCTTCTATGCCTGGCCCATAGAGACCATGTATGCCCTTTGAGTAATCGAATAATTCACTCCATGAAGCATTTCTCTGAGTATTGTTCATGGTTTAGAAAGTTCCCTGATATTAAATTTGCTAAGTCACATTCAGGCACCTAGAATAGCATTCCCAGTGAAATGAATAATGGTAGAACTAGATCATTTATGGTGATGTGATATGCAACCTCGAGAACTAACCGTAAGGAACACTAATGCCGCGCCTCTCTCAGTGGCAAGCATTGAAGGTGGCATCGCTTGCAGAAGCCTCACCATCACAAAAATGGTTGCTCACCTTGCTGCTGTTGCTGCCCATCTGTTCTCTTGGCTCCTTGACCTTCCAGCTGCCTAGTCCACGTAGCTTTTTGTGCTAAGGTTTCAACTTGCTGTCGCTCACATTTCCTTTGGGGCAGATCAGCTAATACCCGAGTATCATACATATCTTATTCCGGCTCCTGATAGTACATGTATCGTCACAAAATAACTGGTCATTTAAAAATCTTAGCAAACATTAGTTACATATGCATGGTCCTTTTCACTGATGCAACTCTAACTCCATGGGCATCTCCTAGACAATCTTGCATTGAATAAAAATGACAGTACTCAACACCAAAAAAACAAACAATTGAATTTAAAAAATGGGCAAAGGCCCTGAATAGATACTTCTCCGATGAGGACGCATAGATCGCTAACAGATATATGGAAACATCTCAGTATCTCTGATCACCAGAAAAATGCAAATTAAAAACACACAGTGAGATATCACTTCACACCTATCAGGATGGCTATGATCAATAAATGAACAAACAGCAAGTGTTGGCTAGGTTTCAGAGGAAAGGGAACCTCGTGCACTATTGGAAATACAGATTGGTGCAGCCACTGTGGAAAGCAGTATGGAGTTACCTCAAAAAATTAAAAAAGGAACTGCCTTTTGACCTAGCTATTCCATTTCTGGCAATGTATCTGAAGAAACCAGAAACACTACTTTGAAAGACTGTATGTGCCTCTATGTTCATTGCAGCATTATTTACAATAGCCAAGATCTGAAAGCAGACTAAGTGTCCATCAGTAGACGAGCAGATGAAAAAAACTGTGCATTTACACCATGGAAAACTACTTGACCATTAAAAAAAAAAAAGAAATTTCACCCTTTGCAACAGCATGAATGGACTCCAAGAGCATTATGCTAAGTTAAATAAGCCAGTCAGAGAAAGACATGATTTCATTCATATGTGGAATCTAAAGGAGGTATTGTACATTTGAAGTATCAATACAAACAAAACCACATTTAAAGACATATACCATATGACTTGGGATCATAGGTTTTAGAAAGAAAAGGATCCTAGGGGATCATTTGAACCAACCATTATTTTTGTGATGGAATTTCCACTATTCACAATGCTGTTCCTGATCGATGACCACCTGGCCTTTGTGTAAATACTTCTAATAAATTATTCTATGTAAGGCAGCTTATTTCACCTCTGTTTGAAAGTCTTTCTTAACATAAACCAAGATCTATTTCATCATAATTTCTCGTGACTAGTTCCTGCAATTCTTCCCTGAGAGCTATCCCTAATAATTTGTGTTTTTCGATCACCAACCACCCTTTAAATATTTTGAAGACAAATAGCAATTCTAGATAAAACAGAGGAAATAAAATGACGCAAAACAAGGAGATACTTCATATTAGTGGTTAGAAGGAAACAAATGCATTAATTGACCAACCAAAAGAAAGGAAGGAAATGGAACTCAGCACAAGTAGAGGCAGATATACTCTGATACACTGGAACCAACGAATATGTGTAGTTCTTAAATTAACAGAATGACACTTGACCTTTAGGAAGAGAACCTGTGTGGAGCTCTGCAGAGCTAATTGGGCTGTTGAAGGGGAAGCAAAAGCAATCAGGAGGTTAACAACGAGAGCAGAGGATCACAGAGAGGCGGGGCTGCTTCGGTGATGTAAGGCAGTTTTGTTCAACAAGGAGAGATGTGCTATACAGTAGTCTCCCAACATGTAGAGGCAATTACATGATCATCCAATGCAACCATAAGGCAGTGTTCCTTCCTTTTCTTAAAGCATGTACAGTGGTACCTGGAGATACGAGTTTAATTCGTTCCGTAATCTTGAGGAGTGGGAAACTATGAGATGCTTGAGTGGAGGTAAACTGTTGGTTCGTGTGCAGCCGGCGGATTCGCATAATTACTCCTATCTCAACTGTTGCTCGTATTTCAAAGCACAAATCGCTCGCTCGACAGCTCATATCTCAAAAGTCTCGTATGTTCAGGCACTCTTATCTCGAGGTACCACTGTATTATATGTGACTAGAGGCCTGGTGTATGCATTCGTGCACAGGTGGGGTCCCTTGGCCTAGCCAGCAATTGAGACCTATGGTGGGGGGCGGTGGGCAGGCCAGCCAGGGGGAGGGACTGCAAGAGGTTGGCCAGCTGGGAAGGGGGAGGGCCCATGGGAGGTTGGCTGTCTGGCCACCCTGATTGGGGCCAATGGCAGGTGGGGCGGGGAGAGTGAGGGGATGTGCTGAAGGAGGTTGGCTGGCCATGGGAGATTGGCTGTGGGAGCGCACCAACCACCAGCGGGCAGGTTCTGAATTGAGTGTCTGCCCTCCTGGTGGTCAGTGTCCATACTAGTGACTAGTCAACCAGCTGTTCTGTTGGAAGCTGCCTATTGTCTTCACTAGCAGAGAGGTGTGCACAGGAACCCGGAAGGTTGGCCAACCTTGAAGCTCTGGAAGGTCAGAGCTCTGCACCCACTGTTTCGTTGAGACAATGGTAGCTGAAGCAACTTCCACCTTTTAGCTTTATGTAAATCCTTGCTGATTGGCTATTTATGGAATCGCCTGTGTAAAGGCTATGGGTGGATCCCATAGTCTTAATAAAAGGAATAGCAAGACCAGAGTGGGGTGGAGTCCTTCTCCTTGAGGACTCCCGCCTGGCCCCCAATATTTCCAAATTAATATTTTCTAGTCTCTTTCATTTGCGTGCAGCCTCCTCCAGAGCCCGAACCCTGAACCTCGACCCTGAACCACGTGGGACGTGGAGAAAGGGGAGCACACAACTGGTTCCCAACCTGGGGTACTCGCAACAGGCAGCCCAACGTAGGGTACTTGCAACTGGCACCTTCGACATGGGACCTCTGGAAGGGATGATATTTTCACCTAGAGCAGCGGTTCTCAGCCTGTGGGTCATGACCCCTTTGGGGGTCGGATGACCTTTTCACAGAGGTCGCCTAAGACCATCGGAAAATGCAGATATTTACATCACGATGCATAACAGTAGCAAAATTTCATGGTTGGAGGTCACCACCCCATGAGGAACTGGATGCAAGGGTCGCAGCCTTAGGAAGGTTGAGAACCACTGGTCTAGAGCGAAGAAAAAAAGATTACACCAGGAAGGTGGAGAAAAGATCACCATATAGTGAGGGAAATTCACTGCACGCAAAGCCCTTGAACAGTTGCAGAAGTCGTGATCTGTAAGTAGGGTGGGAACGTTTTTTTCAGCCAGCTCATGGGGCAGAATTAGGTTCTAAAGTAAACTTTATTATAGATTTTTGGTTTGCATGCTTAAGGAATGTGGTTTCTTGTTCAAATTAAAATCTTAATTTGTATTTGGAGTTAAAATCTGTAATAAATGAAACTCTGCTGCAGAAACTGCCTCTGGTGCAAAGAAATTCAAAGGTGGCACGTGAGGGCAGGGCTATATGCTCTCCCGCAATGAGATTACTTAAAGTTTTGTTTAAAAATATTAGAAGAACTGGCAGGGAAATGCAAAATTTGGCCACATTGGGTGCATGTAATTACGTTGGAAAGCAAAAAAGAAAGAAAAGATTTAAGATCTGTCTTTATCTATTAAGCATGAGAAGATACGCAGCCAGATCTGTTACGGAAGACTTCTCCCAGAGCGAGCAGGATGTGGGGGAAGGGAGACACGTGGCAATCCAGGATGGAAGGCCACTCTCCCAGTGTGCTAGTTTAAAATTTCTTTCTTGCCACGAAAGGTTTTAAAAAATTCAGATATGTGTCTGGGATTTCTGTACTCGTGGGGAAAGAATCCTGGCTTGAAACAAATGCACGCAGCTGTCCAATTTTTGGACATATTAGATAGGGTTTTTAGCTGGAATCTCTCTAGAAAAGCTATGGGAATGAAAAACCCAAGACTGTTTTTTTCCTAAGAAAAATGGCAGATTTGCCCCAGAAGAAAGAAATTCAAGCTAGTTCCAGCAACAGGATTCGCATTTCCATAATAAAGAGTGTTTTTTAAAATGCTAATGAAGGGTGTTAAAAAGCTAACTTTTCAGTCCTTGAAGAAAATCAGTGAATTGTGTTACAAAAGAATTTTTCCAAAGTAAATGCCTAAAAATAATTGGAATTGGATTTGAAATTCATAAAATTGGGGAAAAATATACTATAAAGATCAAGTAGCCCAGATAAAGACTGGCTACACCCTCTGTTGATGGAGGAAGGGGTGGTCACCTTCCCCCAGCAGACAGGTAAATCAGCTTCCCACCAGTAGCCATTCTTTTTTTATTTTTATTTTTAAATATATTTTATTGATTTTTTACAGAGAGGAAGGGAGAGGAATAGAAAGTCAGAACCATCGATGAGAGTGAGACATCGATCAGCCGCCTCCTGCACGCCCCCTACCGGGGATGTGCCCACAACCAAGGTACATGCCCCTGACCGGAATCAAACCTGGCACCTTTCAGTCCACAGGCCTATGCTCTATCCACTGAGCCAAACTGGTCTCAGCCAGTAGCCATTCTTTAAGGACTATTTTCAAATTTGAATACCTGCAGGCTTGCTACTCAATTCCCCCAGGCACAGAAAAAAACATGATTGGCTTAAAGTCAATTGATGCAGCCCTTGTGGAATCTATTTTGCCATCCAGAAATGTGGGGTATGGCAGCTTAAAATTTTGGAAGTTTTCTTCCTCATGAGAAAAATCTAGAGGACAGGATTGAAGGTATTGATTGATTATGTCTTATATTTTTGAAATTTATTCTTAAAAATGTAAGTGTTAATAATCAAATAAATGCTAATTATTTGACTTGCCAGCTCTAAAAGTTGAAAGATTCAAATCAAATTAAATTGGGAGAAATTATATAGTTGTGATAATTAAATGCTTAAAGTATAGAAATTTAAAATGTGTTTTCTCTAATAATTAGGAATTCAAAATATGTTTTTTATTGGTCTAATTAAATAAGGAGGATTAATTTTGTGATCCCAACTGAAATTTTTAATGCAAAGACCAATTTAAATTTAACTGATATTGAAAGGAAATGGACTCCCCTCCATCTTGTCCTATAAGGGCTGGGACCCCTGCCTAAACCCCCTCCCTTTTCTGGGAGTGGCCACAGGTGTGTCAGCAATGTCCTAGCTTCCCGACCACCACCCGAATGGACCAATGAAGCTCCAGGAACACAGCGAGGGTCCTAATAAGGCTAAACCACAGAAAGACCCCAATTCAAGTGACCAATCTCTGTAACCCTCGTCACTTTCCTAAGCCCTCCCAATATCCTACCCCATATAACTCATTGTTCCCGCCTGGCTCCTTCTCTCGCCTCACTGCTGTGCCAGAAAGAGGCTGAGAGCCAAACCCGGGTTTGAATAAAGACTCTTTGCTTTTGCATCGGAAAAGGCTCCTTAGTGGTTGATTATTGGGGACACCGAACTCTGGGGATAACAATATCTTAAGATAATTATAAAAAGTAATATAATCTTTAAATTATATACAGATATTTGTTTGATTGTTTTTTCCATGTTAAAATTTCAAGGCTTTAACTGAGAGATGATTTTGGAGAGCTCCAAGGGCCTGGAATAATTCAGGAGATTTGTACTCTCTTCTTAAAGGAAATATTTTTGAAAATTAAACCGATTTAATATAGTTGAAATGGCTTGGAAAGCTTTATCAAATACAAATTTAATAACTATATTTTACTTTATAAATGTTATGAAAGTTTTGGTCTCAAAGGAGGGGAAAATGTTTCTTAAAATCTAACTGCAGAAAGTTAAAATGACAAAAAGCCCGTAGCCATCTGCATTTTTAATTAGGCTGAAGGTGGGCCGCTTTTGCACCTTGTGAACCAGACATAAATATTTACTAAATTTGCTTTGGCTTTTTAATTAAAGATACCTACTTAAATTACTTTATAAATTAGGTTTTAAAAATATAATCAAGGTCTCATATAAATTAAGCTAAGTGAAAAGCCAATATTAAAAAAAAAATACCAACAGGGAGAAACCAAGATGGTGGCATAGATGAACACCTAAACTGCTACCTCGCACAACAATTTCAAAACTACAACTAAAAGATAGAACAGACATGATCCAGAACCACAGGAAAGCTGGCTGAGTGGAAATTCTACAACTAGAAGGAAAGAGAGGGGCTCACAGAGACTCAGAGGAACTGCAAAAAGCTGAGGTATGGAGACGTGTGCGTGGAGAGAGCAGGCGTGGAGAGAGTGCCTGGCTGGCTTCCTCTGGCAGGAGGGAGATGGAGACTCCCAACTGCACTGAACCCCTTATCCTACTGCACTGAATTCCAGTTCAGGGTGAGACTCATATGGGGGGATTTTGGACTCTCGTGAAAAGGGAGAAGTGCATGGAAATTTAGGGGAGCCATGAAAGAGCAGAGGTCTGGGGGTGCTCACACCACTGCGTGCAGAGAGGATGGACTGCTGATTGTGCCACTGGCTTTCTCTGGTGGGCAGGAGACAGAGCCTCCCAACTGCACTGAACCCCAGTTTCGGGCAAGACCCTGGGGACCTAGACTCATACGGGTCCCAGAGCACAAGGGAACCGGAAAGGCAGAGGTCTAGAGGCATGCATGTGTGCACACAGAGAGGGCTGCAGCGATTACCAAAAGATACTTGAGATCCAGGAGCTGTGCAGGATGGGGCTGACTGGAAGCCAAAGTTGTCTGCTCAGTCTTGAGATTCCACTCCATCCAAGCTCAATAAAGGGGCTTTTGAAGTTTTGCAAGTCTTGTATCATAAGGCTGACTTTAGCACAGAAGTTCTCCTGGCATAGCAAAAATGCAGAAACAAAGGAACAGATCACAAACAAAAGAAATGGAGGAAAACAAATGACTGGATATAGAGTTTAAAATCACAGTTATAAGGTTTTTCAAGAATTTCCTAGAAAATATGGATAAATTTAGCAAGACCCAAGAGGAGATGAAAAAGGACCAACTAGAAATTACATACACTGACTGAAATAAAAATTATTATACAGAGACCAAACAGCAGATAAGAGGAAGGCAAGAATCAAGTCAAAGTTTTGAAATACAAAGAAGCAGAAAACACTCAACTGAAAAAAAAAATGAAAAAAAATGTGAAGATAGTGTAAGGACAACTTACACTGGGACAACTTCAAGTGTACCAACATCAGAATTATGGGGGTGCCAGAAGAAGACAGAGAGCTAAATACTGAAAATCTATTTGAAGAAATAATGACTGAAAACTTCTCCTACCTGGTGAAAGAAATAGACTTACAAGTCCAGGAAGTACACAGAATCCCAAATAAAAGGAATCCAAAGAGGACCACACCAAGACACATCATAATTAAAATACCAAGAACAAAAGACAAAGAGAGAACATTAATAGCAGCAAGAGAAAAACAATTACCTATAAGGAAGCACCTAATGATTGTCAGCTGATTTCTCAACAGAAACTCTGCAGGCCAGACAGAGAGTGGCAAGAAATATTCAAAGTGAGATGAATAGTAAGAACCCACAACCAAGATTACTCTACCTAGCAAAGCTAACATTCAGAATTGAAAGGCAGATAAAGAGCTTCACAGATAAGTAAAAGCTAAAGGAGTTCATCACCACCAAACCAGTATTATATAAAATGCTGAAAGGTACTCTTTATGAAGAGGAAGAAGAAGAAAAAGGTAAAGATAAAAATTATGAACAATGAATACATATCTATCAACAAGTGAATCTAAAAATCAAGTGAATAAAAAATCTGACAAACAGAATAAACTGGTGAATATAATAGAATCAGGAGCACAGAAAGGGAGTGGACTGACAATTCTTGGGGAAAAGGGCATGCGGGATGTGGGAAGAGACTGGACAAAAATTATACATGTATGGATGAGGACAGTTGGGGGCAGTAAGGGCAGAGGGTGAGGTGGGAACCGGGTGGAGGGGAAGTGTGAGGGGAATAAAGAGGAACAACTGTAATAATCTGAACAATAAAGATTTTATTTTAAAAATAACTAAAATTTATTTCCACAGTCTGGATTATTCATCATCAGCTTAGTCCAGGTCTGCTCACAGTGCTCCACGCAGACCTTTGTTTCATTAGTGCTGCCAAGTTGACATGCGCTCTGAAAGCCTTTCCTGGTAGCTCCTATCATGTCTTCAAAGATGCATTCTAAACATTTGTGCTTGCCAAAGGAACTGCACTGCAGTCTTCAAAATGCCCAACTTACAAAGTACTGTGATGTAAGAGAGAGAAAAATTCATCCTTACTATAAGTGTTCTCATAAGTCAATTTCTTCTTAGGATGAATTATTATCCATAAAATTCCATATGATTGTCCTACCAGTTCTCCAGAAATGTCCATATGTATATGCTTCCTAAGTAGGAATATAGTTTGAACTCAAGCTGTAATTCCTACTATATCACTAAAAATCAATACCTCATTATGTTACTTAAACAGGGAGTTTGTAAATAAAAGAAGTTGTCAGAAAAATAGTTCATGCACCCAATGTGACTAAAATTATAATTGGAAATAATCAAGTATTTAAATATACGCACACATATAAAATTGTAAATATCTTCTACCACTAAGCCATATACCATATAGATTATATATAAATATTATTTTTATCTTTATATATTTCTGGAAGTGAAGCAAGACAACCCTATCAAAAACATCAATAATACCAATACTCTCAAAATGCCAACAATAAATACTTCTTCCATCTTTTACTGACATTTCCTTTTTCTTGTGACTAGCAACCAACACATTTCTTTATTTCCAAACCTCTGCACTATAGTTTTATGAAAGGCACTTAAAATATCATTACAAATACTGGGCTGTCCCAGTTATACAGAGAGAGACAGAGGCATGAAATTAGCACATAAACTACAAAGAGGCTATGTATGGAAATGGATAGTGTGGGAAACTTGTTGTGCTTGACAGCCATTTTGTAGTAAGCTTCAGCCACATTAGCACTAACCTCGGGCTAGGTTTCAATTACCCCAAACCCTATCTCTTTCCCGTAAGTCAGGTGTTTCACCTTAAGGGCTAGGACAGGTGTTTCACCTTAAGGGCTAGGCCTCATTCCTCCTTCTCCCTATAAATACCCCAAACTCCGCCTGAATAAACGAGACTTGATCAGAACTTTGTCTTGTCTCCATTCCTTGTGTCTCTTGTCCCTTTCATCCCCACTCCCCCTCTAGGGTCCTCGTTGACTTCACCCGCTGGTCGGGACAGGATAGACTGCAAGGTTAAAAATAATGCCAAAATGAAAACCTATATCTATGCCTGGTGACATCTGTATTGTAATGGAAAATCTTGAGTCCTTATTGAATAGACAGCCTTTGACACTTGATTTTACTGCTCATTGATGATTCTCACATTATAAAGAAAACTTTCTCTCTTTCTACCTATTCAGTTATCATTATTCTATACTAGAGGCCCAGTGCATGAATTCATGCACTGGTGGGGTCCCTCAGCCTGGCCTGTGGGGATGGAGCTGAAACCAGCTCTCAACATCCCCCAAGGGATCCTGGATTGGGTGACACACCCTGGTATCAGGCTTCCACTTCTCCGGTTTTGGGTGTATCAGCTGAGAACCACAGCTGCTAAGTCACCACAGCTCGGCAGCTCCTGCATTGAGGGTCTGCCCCCTGGTGGTGAGTGGCCATCATAGCTACGGGTTGGACATTCAGACAGTCGCTTAGACTTTTATCTATATAGATGCTTACCTAATCATTCTCAATAAATGTAAATGCACATGTTTATGTCAGAATGTGCATAATTAGGTGTATTCATGTGCATGTGCACGTGCAACACTAACAGCTGTACAGAAATAGGCTGTTTTCCAAGTGTGGCCTGTGAGGAATAAACAGAAGAAGAAAATTCAGTATTTTAAAAATCTATTATCAGATAAGACTAAAGTACCATTCAGTAAATTATCTTGTTTGATGCCATTGTCTATTAAGATTGCTAATATGTCTGCTTCTTGCTGAGGCGGAAACTAAAATTCAAGTAACTGGCTAAAATATACACATTAGCTAATTATGAAAATGAGATTGAAACTGAGGTCTAACTCCCAAGCTCTTATTCTTTAATTTGCACAATAATTACTTTCTTTTGTGCTTGTATTCAACTACAGTACAGGCTGTGTGTTTGCCTGAATACATTTTTATTTAATAGACACTGTAGATAGACGTTTGTACCTGCACCAACGATGTGATCACAGGCTGAGAACATCAAATGGACGGTCTGAAAACATCTTATCCAGCACCAGGCTTTGCTGACAATTAGGAAAAGATATGACAGGTGAAGCAACATATCCAACATCGCTACAGCAGAGACCTCGAACTGTCTGTCAGGCAGATGCCTGAGTCCATTTCCCGCACCGGGATGTATTGTGGTTCCATGATAATGAGTATCTGAGGGCAAGTTTCACTGAAGGAAACCTGTTGGCTTTGGAGTCTGTGCACGTGTTTATCATGCTGGTCATGGACCTCCATTCTGGTTACGTAACAGGCTTTCTTCAGTGCAGCACTGACCCATATACAGTATTGCACTTACAATAAACAGACTGAGCCACGAGATATATGCTTCAAAATGCATTCCCTGGGTCAATAATCAGTACATAACAGCACATGCAATACCCTCATTTATCTCCTGGCTAATCCATTCCTTTAATCAATATGAGAAAGAACGCCAAGTTGTGGTCAAAATGACATTAGATGTGTTTAGGAAGGAAATAAGATATAAGGTATATGGCCTCCCTGTTAACTCTTTTTCTCTGCAGACTCTATTGCTCGTACACTGATCTAATTTGAACCTGGATCTTAAAAAACACATGGAAAGACAGACCTAAAAACAGGGTGTGGTTATGATTATCTATATAGTGTATGAGGTTTATAGCAAATGAATGCATTTACAAATCACGTTAGAGCAGTGGTTCTCAACCTGTGGGTCGCCACCCCTTTGGGGGTCAAACGACCCTTTCACAGGGGTCGCCTAAGACTATTGGAAAACACCTATTTCCCATGGTCTTAGGAACCAACACACCGCTCCTCGGTGTAGCAAAATGTAGCAATGTAGTCTACTGTTGTCATATGAAGACTGTGACCCATGCTACACCACGATTCAAGACAAAATTTCATTTATTTGTAATTAGAAATAAATATTTCACAATATGTGATTACATATTGTTTTTGTGATTAATCACTATGCTTTAATTATGTTCAATTTGTAACAATGAAAATACATCCTGCCTATTAGATATTTACATTACAGTTCATAACAGTAGCAAAATTACAGTGATGAAGTAGCAATGAAAATAATTTTATGGTTGGGTGTCACCACCACATGAGGAGCTGTCTTAAAGGGTCGCGGCATTAGGAAGGTTGAGAACCACTGTTAATGAGAGACTAATAAAGCTCTTTCATAAATAACACAGTAAATTGCTGATTACTGTCTTAATGTGTTCGGCACAGACTTCAGAGAGTCTGCCTAGAGAACGCTCTCAAAAAGATCTCCTTTATCAGTTCTGCCAATTAAAGTTTCCTAAATTGTTAGGTCCTCTCTTTGACCATCAAAAATTCATACCAAAACACAAATTAACCTGTTAATTTTTATGTTTTTTTTTTGCTATAGATTAGCAGATTTATTAGGAGAAAATGGGAAAAGAGATGAACTTTAGGAAAAGACAGGGTGTAGTAGGTTCTCAGAGCGGGCACAGTGTAAAAGCAGTGATCTACTTGGGAATGGAGAAAACTGGGACGACACCCAACACAAAATAGGAAAGAGAAAGAACTAGGAGAACACTCAACCCAAATACAGCATCCTTGCGATTTTGACAAAGACAAATCCTGATGGCGTCCCCCTGACCACACCACTGAAACCAACATGCCAGCTGTCATATGTTGTTGGTCCTTGCATACATCATTCTCCACTCTGCCTGAGTTAGTCTTGTCAGCTGATGAGGAATGGCTTTACGAAGTCAATATCTCTGTCTAGAAATAGAGGCATTAAAGTTTCCCTTCCATCCTTTTATCAATTCAGAATTACAGGAAATATATCATTTGTCTATTAGTAATAAATAATGAGAAAAGTTGGCTTTAGCATAAATGCAGTTTAGACTGGTGGAGGTATTGCATCTATAAGTGAAAGAGAATGCTCTACAATGTGGAGGGAGCAATAAGAGTAAATTGAAAAGAACATGGAAATTAAAAACAGGATTACTGAAATAAAAATTCAACTGAGAATTAGATGATCAGAATAATGCCAAAAAGAAAACCTATCCTCTCCCAGAAATCAGAGCAATTAAAATGAGTTGAAAATATGAAAAAAAATATAGAGAGAAGGTATAAAACTTTAGAAGATCAATTTATGACATCGAACATACAATTAATAAAAATTTGAGAATGAAGAACTCAGAAGAAATTATTACTTAGGCAATAAACCAAACATCCCAAGCCTCTAGATTCAAAATAAAAGTTACTTTATATTGGAAAGGGGATGGATGGGGGAAGCAATGCTAATTTTTTTATTAACTAAATGCCTACCTTTAATTTTATCTAATACTATTATTATGGTATTCACTTCTGTAGATTGTGACAACAAAATAAAAGATTTACTTCTTAAAAGTTTGACTTACTTTATAAACATTGAACATTCAAATGAGTGCCATTGTCCAAGGCATTCCCCTTGAAAAGCTAAGCATATAGCAGTGATGCTGCGCATGTTTTTAGAAATCCTTTTTGGAAATGGTCTTCCAAGTCAACTTAGGAAACTGTACTTATCATTTCATATTTTATTTGTAAAGCAAAAATTCCACATCTAACCAACAGAACATGAGATGCGGGAAACTGTCACCACAGTCTCCTAGCACAGAATCAACTGGCAGCGCAAATAACATAGATGAATGTACGTGTGACAGATGGAGAGCGATAGGGGGCCACTGTACCTGGAACAGCCCAACGAGCAGATGGTATTTGGCTGTGTTTTCAAACAGGAACGGAGAGACACATTTATCTTATTTGAAATGATCATCCGGAAAGATTTCGAAAGGACAGAGACGCACCTTAAGAATGACATGGTGAGCAAACGATGAGGGTGTGTGCGTTTTATGTGTTACAAAAGGAAACGCCATGTTTTCTTTCTGATAAGAAGATTGCCATCTAAAAAAAAAAAAAGGTTGACTTAAAGCTCAAATCAAAATTTAGGAAATACATATTTTGAGACACTGTAGATCTTAATCTTTTTACTGGCCCAGTGACACAAATGCACATTCATGTCCAACTTACAGTAGAACCTATTATATTTCAGAATGCCTTCTGCTTAATATTTAAAAACTCTTTGTCCTCTCATGCTCCATGAATTCCCTAAGTGATAGAAATTAATCTGATGAACTAATTGGCCAAAGGTGGTAATGATGGATAATGGACTCTTACTTCTCCTTAAAACCTTCCAGAACTAATGGTATGGTAATAAGACATCTTTTTTTTTTGATACCAAAAAACTTGTATTTATACTTTAAAGTGATGATTTAGAATTGCCTTCACCTTGTAAAACTAAGAAGGCTCTCAGTAGTCAAGATATTTTTAGAACTTCTCTTGCAATTGTCTTTATACAAGTTCTAAGAACAGAACAAAACAAAAAAATTTACCTCACATTCACATTGTGATTATCTTATACATGGCAATCTCATAAAATATCTATGTATCACTTTGGGATCCAAATAATTTCTAGGAGCTGATGTTACTCAATTCTCCATCAAACGAAAGGAATGCAGACTTCCATAAGAATTTGATGTGGATTCTGAGATTCAGACCTCAGTTTGAATCCTGTCTCTATACTTATAACCATGGAACTTTGGGCAAATAATACTTAAACTCTCCCAGCTTAATTTTCTCATCTATGAAATAATAGTGATAATGTTGTTAATGTTTGAGCCAAAAATCATGATGCCAGAGGCGGAGGACAACAAGTAAATGGTATGCATTCTGTTATCCAGCGCTTAACAACATAATAGTATGCATTCAATAGGTGTTTATTGACTACATACATGATGGTTTTATTTAAAAGCTATGGCTACTGCTCTAACCAGTTTGGTTTGGTGGTTAGAGCATCAGCTTGCAGACTCAAGGGTCCCAGGTTTGATTCCAGTCAAGGGTATGTTTGGTTGTGGGCACATACCCGTTGGGGAGTGTGCAAGAGGCAGCTGATGAATGTTTATCTCTCATCGATGTTTCTAACTATCTCTCTCTCTTCCTCTGTAAAAAAAAATCAATAAAATATATTTTAAAAATATGGATTATTTCTTCAAAAAAATAAAATAAAAGCTATGGCTACTGGAATAAGAGTTTGCACATTTTATTAAGAGGACTGAGGACAAACAATTTGAGAATTGTTTAAAAAATAAAAAGAGAAGAAATATATGAAAGGTAAAGAGGATGCTTTAGAGAATTAGAGAGCAGAACTGAAAAAGAGATGATAGCTAACTCAAGGACACAAGAACACCTGCATGCATTTATCAACCAGGATATGGTGTACGATTTTAGAAAAAAAAAGAAAAAGGAATCAAGTAGGAAGATTAATATATTCAGAGTAAAATACAAGTCCAACATCAATTTAGGAGCTCAAGTCTTATAATGAGGACACTAGGTATGGAGAATGTGGATCCAAATTCACATGTCCATGTGCACTGAGAAGCAGAGGGAGGCAATCTACAGAAAGCAAAAATAGGCCCAGCTGGCATGGCTCAGTGGTTGAGTGTTGACCTATGAACCAGGAGGTCATGGGTTCAATTCCTGGTCAGGGCACATACCTGGGTTGCAGGCTCTGTCTCCTATGTGTGGCATGCAGGAGGCGGCTGATCAATGATTCTCTCTCATTATTGGTCTCTCTCTCCTCTCCAAAGTGAATAAAAATACATTTTTTTATAAAAGAAGAAAGAAAACAAAAATGAAGCTGATCTGCTTGAGAAGTCACCAAGAGAGACCTCACAGCCTTGAGAGATGAAGAGAGATGCACCAGGTCATGGCTGTCCAGCTCAGGGGCCTCCTGAGGACCACCTGCACCTCCAGCTGCTCAGTCCCACAAGCAGCTCTGAATCCTTCCCATATTTGCCTAGTTTTAGTTCAGCGAATTTTAATGAATTTCTCTTCTTTGCACTTAACTTTCTAGATTATAACAGAAAGGTCCATAGAGTGCAACTTATCAAAATTTGTAACACAATTGCATTCAAACATTTTTGAGTTTTTTTTTTAATATATTTTATTGATTTTTTACAGAGAGGAAGGGAGAGGGATAGAAAGTCAGAAACATCGATAAGAGAGAGAGACATCGATCAGCCGCCTCCTGCACGC
>PVJN01040146.1:0-19537 GCA_004026805.1 Lasiurus borealis | reverse complement strand
CGTCCCCCATCCCCTGCTGCCCTTCAGCAAGCAGTGAGCTGCGGCCTCAGCTACACCGCGCAGCCCTCTGGAGCTTGCTGCGTGAGCCCCAGGTACAAGCAGCTCCCTCTCCTCCTCTGGCTCAGCCGGGCTTTCACAGGGACCCCAGATGCACAGCGACCCCAGAGGGGCGGCGGGGGAGGGCCAGGAGGTTGACAACGGTTCCCCAGAGGAGGCAGCGTTGCCCGAGGCTGAAAGGGCTCGGAACCTGGCCCCTGGCCCCACGCTGCTACTCCCGAGTGGGCTTGAAGCCCCTTCCTCCCTTCCCCCCTGCTCCGCCGCCTGCAACTGCGTGATTCCACGTGGGCCCTGCAGGCCCCTGTCCATGAGTGGGGACAAAGCCAACCGCCCTCCGAGGTTCAGAGGACTTAGCGGGGTACACACACAGTCCTGGGGGGAGCCCACGGGTCTATCCACCTGAGGAGGGGGAGCAGGCCGAGCTGGCGGCATGCGGAAGCCGCTGGACCACAGCCGGCTCTGTGGGCCTTGGCTCTGTGCCAGAGGAGAGGACAGGGACTGAGTCACCAGGGCCTGGGCGCTCAGAGACGGCCCTCGTGGTGGGGTGCAATCCCAAGTTGGGGTGATAATCCCCAGTGAGTCCGGTCCTTTTGGTCTGGTGGAGTCTGACCCAGACAGACAGACAGACAGGCCCAGGCTGAGGCCCGGGGGGAGACCTGTGGCACCTGCAGGGTCTGGCCAGGGGGCGTAGGGACGGGGCCATCCTTCCTCCACCTGGGCAGCAAGGCTGGGAGCCACAGGGCCCTCAGCGGGAGGTGGCCTGGCCTCTCTCTTTCCCTCTGTCCTTCCCTCCGTCCTTCCCTCCCTCCCTCCCTCCAGAGAGCGAGTACTATCACTCCCTGCCGCAGCCTCCTGGAGTCCCCCGAGCGGGGTTTCCCACCAGCCCCTCAGAAAGCTCCAGCCCACCCTCCCGAGGGGACTGAGGATTGGCCCGGGGACCGGGACAGCCTGGCCACTCAGGGAGCGCCCCCTCCATCCGCGGCAGCTATAACGGTTATTAATTCATATCCCTCGGGGGGACTGTCAGGCTAATAGGAAATTCCCGAGAGATCCAGGGAGGCCCTGCCAGGCCCCTCTCATATGTCAACCTCACTTCGCCCTCACCGCGGCCTGGGAGGGGGCCTTGCCACCCCGCCCTTCACAAGGGGGAAACCGAGGCCCCAGGTGGTGAAGGGAAAGGACCCCGTTCCCACAGCAGAGGGGGGAGATGCGGGAGCCCCGGGTGTGCCTGGCTCTGAGCTCTAAACTCTCACATCCCCCCCACCCTCCGTCATCTGTCCACCAGCGGATCTGAGGGACCTCAGAGCCCACAATGGTGGGGTGTCGGACAAGAGGGGGGAGTGGTTTGAGAAGGGCTTCAGGTGTGGGCTTTTCTGAGGCCTCTTAAAGCCACAGGCATGGGTCCTCATGGGCATCTGAGCAGTCCACAGAGGCTGGGGGAGACATAAATAGTTGGGGTCCTTCCTGACTCCTCTGCAGGTTTCAGATGCCGCTGAGACCCCCTCCAGAGCCACCCCAGAGAGGTGCTGGGGCCCAGGCCCAGCCCCCAGCCCAGCTCAGCCAGGACTGCCACCTCTTCCCTGAGCCCCCGCTCCCGGCCCCAAGACAAGGGCTGCGATTAATCAGCGACAATCGCAGAAACAAGCAGGAAAACGCAATCAGCTGGGGAAGGGCAAGGTCACCAGGGGGCCTCCAGGGGCAGGAACCACCAGCTGGGGCCTCAGCAAGGTCAGGGGGTCAGGTCAGCCCCTCCCCCACTCATATAGACTCGCCTCTGTGCACACAGGCCCACTGGCCACTCTCGGCCTCAGGTCTGCCCCCTGCACCCTCCCTCACTTAGACTTGTGCCAACCTGTTCCTGCCCTCCCTTCCCCTGCCGGCTCACAACCCTGGTCTGTGCAGGTGTCTAAACACTCCTGGCCCACGCACCCCGCCGTGGGACTTGTAAACACTCACGCTCACCCTCGTGGGTCACAGACAGAGGCACGCACGCACGCACATGCCATTCCCGGGAACATCGACCGCCTCACCCTCAGGGGCACACGTGCTTCTGGGGCCTGACGGGTCCTCACACCAGGCCCTGCAGGACCCTGGCCACCCTCAGTGCCCCCCCGGCCAGGACACTGACCCTGGCTGCTCCTCTGACGGCTGAGAGGGTGGGAGCCTCGGAAGGAGGCTCTATGGCAGCGGTTCTCAACCTGAGGGGTCGCGACCCCTTTGGGGGGGATCGAACGACCCTTTCCCAGGGGTCGCCTAAGACCCTCGGAAAATGCAGATATTTCCATCACGATGCATCACAGCAGCAACATGTCATGGCTGGGGGTCACCACCCCTTGAGGAACTACATGCAAAGGGTGGCAGCCTCAGGAAGGTGGAGAACCAGTACTCTATGGGGAGGGGAGGTCAGCAGGAGGGTCTCAGGCGCCGGCCCGCTGGCCTCTGCTTCATGCATGACCTTGCTCCACGCCCTTGCCTCCCAGCCTCAGTTTCCCTCCCTTGGAGCCGCTCCTGGCACCCACTTACTGGGATTCTCCCCGGAGGTCCCAGCCGCTTGGGGGCCGACCTCACTCTCAGCGCCCCAGGCTCGGGTCTTGGGTTCCCTGTTCTCCGTTGGAAAGGTTTGGGGGGGCGGGCCAAGGGGCAGGAAAAAAAGGGGCACCCCGCCTTGGTCCTGGGAATGACGGCAGGGGCCCAGGGGAGAGAGCGGAGCCTGGGTCAGGGGAGCAGCAAGCCCCAGCGGGCTTGGGGGTGGCCCGCGGAGGGCAGGGGCGGGAGGGGGCGGGCGGGGAGCGCGGAGGGGGGACGGAGAGGGGGGAGAGGCGGGCGCGCAGCCAGCCCGGCACAGAGCGAGCCAGAGAGCGAGCAAGAGAGCGAGCCGGGAGGCGGTGCGAGCCTGAGAGCCGCGCGGGCTGGGGGCACCGAGCGCGCCGGGGCCGGGCCAGCGGGAGGCGAGCAGCGAGCGCGGAGCGCGGAGCGCGCGGGGCCCCGAGGAGCGGGCGCGGCGGGCGCGGCGCACGGCCGCCCGAGCGGGGAGGCCCGAGCGGCGCCGCTCCCCGCCACCCTGCGGGGCCCGGGCCGGCAGCCCGACGCGGGAGGGCGCGGCATGGGCCGCCGGCGGCCTGGGGCGCGGGGGCTCTAGGGCCCCGGACGGACGGCCGGGCGCGCGCCCCTCGCCGGGTCGCTGTTGGCACCGCCACCGCCACCACCACCACCGCCACCACCACCACCACCACCACCGCCGCTGCGCGTGCCGCCCGCTCCCGCCGCCGCGCCCCCCCCGGGCCGCCGCCGGCCCATGAGCCCCGACCTCAAAGTTTGCGGCGCGCGGGCTGGCGCGGAGCCTCCAAGATGCCGTTCCACCCGGTGACGGCGGCGTTGATGTACCGGGGCATCTACACCGTGCCCAACCTGCTGTCGGAGCAGCGCCCCGTGGACATCCCGGAGGATGAGCTGGAGGGTGAGTGCCCCCCGCGCCCCCCGCGCCCCCCGCCGGGTCTCCTACCTGTGCGCCCAGGTGCGCGCGAGCTGGGGGGCGCGGGGGGCGCGGGGCGGTGCGTCGGTGCCGGCCGCGCTGGTTGGCGAAGGGGGGGGGGTGCGCTCGAGCGCGCACCGCGGCGCAGGGAGGCCGGACCCCCCCCACTGTGCGCGCACGGGGACCCCTCCATGGGGCGCCGCGGGGGAAGGGGAAGGGGAAGGGGAAGGAGGGGGGTCGCCAAGGCGCAGGGGCGGCCCGGCCCCCGCGCGGCCCCCGCTGGCGGCGCGGCCCCCGGCGCTGCGGAAACTTGCCGGGTCCCGCCGCAGGGTCACGGGCCCGCGCAGTCCGCGGCGACAGTGCGGCAACGCGACAGGTTGGGGTCCGGGTCCGGGTCCGAGCGGCGGCCGCGTCCGGATCTCTCCCCCCGCCACCTCCTTCCGCGGCGCCGGCTCCCCCGCGGCTCGGCGCTCGCATTGACATTCCGCTCGGGTAGCCGCCGGCAGCCAATCTGCTGGGGCGGCCGGGGAGCCGGGGAGCGAGCGGGGCGGCTGCCCTGCGGCGGGGCGGCCCCCCGGCCCCCTCCGCCCCCCAGCTCTGCGGCCTGAGCCGCTTCCGCTCGCCCCTGCGGGGACCCCCCCGCACCCCACCAGCCCGGGGCTCCCGCAAGGCGGCCGGGGAGGTGGTGGGGACAACAAGTGGCCGCATCCAGCGGCCAAACCCGGGAGAGGAGAGGCAGGCAGGCAGGCGGGGACCCGCACGGACCCAGAGAGGGACCTCAGGCAGGGGGGTCTGGGTGAGAGCGCGGGGTCCCTGGGTGGAGAGTTCTGGGGAGCAGGGGGGACCCCTGGCGCCTGGAGGTTCCTTCTCTACGGGGCTGAGGGCAGGTGCTGGGGCTTCCACTCACCACAGACCTCCTGGGGTCCCCTGTGGAGTGGAGTGTGTGTGTGTTGGGGGGGCTCTGGGCTGATGGGCGTCTTGACACCCCCCATCTTCTTGTCTGTTGTTGGGCGAGGGGCTGAGGTCTCTTTTTTGGGATCTCTTGGGTCCAGGGGTCTCTGAGATCTGGGGTTCAGCAGGGCCTAGGCAGGGAAGGCTGCAGCCGAGACACCAGTGCAGTGAGGGATGAGGGGGGAGCACCGGGGAAGGCATGGAGAGAGGCCCCCGCTTATTCGCAAGCTCTGGAGGGGGTAGGTGTCAGTGTGTGTGTGTGTGTGTGTGTGTGTGTGTAGGGGGGGGTCAGACTGGCTTAAGGGGGAGATCAGATGGAAGCAGGCAGCCCCCCCTCCCCACAACGGCACCACAGGCTCCGAGCCACCTGCTCCTCGCCAAGTCCCCCCAGAAGCTTCCCCGAGGCCAGGAGAGCCGGGGAAACAGGGTCTGGTGTCTGATGCAGGCAGGACAGATACAGGGGTGCCGCTGCTGGGTCTCTGGCCTTGAACCCCAAACCCAGATCCCTGCCCTGTCTGGGCTGAAGCCCAGGAACCAGAGCCTCATCCGGGGCTGGAGCGAGGAGGAGGAGGAGGGGGGTGTGATGCGGGGCGAGAGGGCAACAGGGGATGGGGCACACGCTGTGCCTTCCCTAATGTCTCCTCCTGCCAGTGCCCCCTTTCTGTGGGTTCGCACCCCTTCTTCCTGCTGGCCACCGCGGCAGGGGCTCGCCTCGGCCCCCACACCTCAGGCCAGCCAGCTTCCACCTGCTTCTCTTCCCTTGCTCCCTCCACCCCACCAGGACCCTGGCAGTCCCCGCTTCTGAAATGCAGACCCCAGGAAGGGGGAGAAGCTGAGAGGAGCCTGGGGTGCAGGGGTGAGGGGGGCGCAGGGCTGGCAGCCTGGGGGCATGGAGGCCGGGCCGCAGCCTCCCTCGGGCCGCCCGGCGGGCACACTGGCAGGGGCCCAGGAGCGTTAGTCACCAGCCACACTGAATGCCCTCCCTGCCTCCCTCCCGTCCTCCTCTCCTGGGCCCCGAGGAGCCGAGGGGCCTGGCACAGGGGGCATCTGAAGGGCAAGGCCCTCCCCGGTGGGGGCAGGCCGGGGTCGTGGAGCAGGCGAGACCCCAGCCCATCTCCCAGCCCCCGGCAGCTACAGATGAGGCCAGGAGCCCTCTAGGACCGACCCCTTTCCCTGCTGCAGGCACCCCGAGCATCCGCCTTCCAGGAGACCGAGTCTCTGCAGGCCCCAGGGACGCTTGAATGCCAGGGCTGAGTGGCCCGGGTGATCACTCCTGGCACAGACTCCCCCTCTCCGCCCCCTGCGCCTCCCCAGCTCCCCATCCGTGTGCCTCTGCTCCCCAGGGCAGTCTGGGTAACACCCGGGCCCTTTTCCTGGGAGGGTGCCCACATGTGCCAGGAGAGGAGCCCGGCAGCTCGGGCTGCGGCGCTGCAGACAGTACGTGCCTGGCGCAGAGACCAGGGGCCGGTGCGTCCGAGGCGGAGGAGGCCCAGGGAGGGAGGGAGGGAGGGGGTGAGCTCGGGGTTCCAGCCAGGCCGCGCTGGGGCTGCTGCATCTCTGCACCCCTGTCTCGGGGAGTGACCTCGGCCATCGCGTGCCTCTCTTGCCTCGGTTTCTCCATCTGTAGAGGGGGTTTGGCATGGCCCCTCCCCAGGGCTGCTGGTGACAGAGGTGGTGACGGAAGTGCTCAGTGCAGGGAGGGGGGAAGCAGGAGCCATGGGGGCGGGACAGATGCAGCAGTGGGGAAGGCCCGGGAGGGAGCCTGCAGGGGTGAGAGGCTGGAGGGTAGAGGGGCCGTAGAGGTTCAGGAACCAGGGGTGCAGGGTGGACAGGGGCTGGGTAGAAGGGGCCGTGGGATGGATGGCAGTGGGCAGATAGATGTGGCCTGGGACCTCCCTTCCCCTCCCTTCCCCTCTCCCCATGAGAGACTCTCCCAGACTCTCCCTGTTCCTCCTCCCGGACATGCTCAGGCAGCCGAGGCCCCAGGCCCTGCCAGAGCACCGAGCCTGCCCCCGCGGCATCCACAGCCCCGAGCCCCTGAGGGTGGGCACGGGGCGGCTCACGCTGCAGTCCTGCTGGAGGAGGGTCCTTGGCCTGCTCCGTGGCACCGGGGAGCCTTCACTGAGAGCGGGGGCCAAGGGGGGACATTCGGGGGATGCGGGGAGAGGAGTGCCATCCGGCTCCTCTCCTGCGAGCCCGGGGGCCGCCTCTGCGCGGGCCGGAAGCTCGGGGAGGCCAAAGGGATGGGGCACAAGGAACCCACGTCTCGGGGAGCCTCAGAGGACGGCGCTGCCCCGCCCCTGCAGCGACCTCGGGCACCCCCTCTCCGGACCCCAACTCCCTGACCGAGTTGCTGGCTTTCCCTGGGGCTCGTGAGGGGACTCAGGCTCCGGCAGCTCCCCGGGCCACGGGAGGGAGTGGGGAGGCAAGCTGGAGGCAGTAGGTGGGGGGCCGTGTGGGCCTGGACACCCGGAGGCCCTGCCAGCCCTTCCCCAGGCCAGGCGTCCCCTCCTGCCAAGACGAGCGTAGCAGCTTCCTGTGGCCTCGTGGGCAGGAACGGAGCGCAGGGTCAGAGCGAGGCTTTCGGGGAACGACGCGCCGGCCGGGATGTGCTGATGGCAGCAGCAGCGACAGGGAGTGTGACCCCACCCCACTCAGAGAGCCCCCAGCCGGCCCAGGCCTCGGCGGCTATGGGGCAGGAGTCACCGTCCCCCTTCACGGGGAAGCTCTTGAGGCTCAGAGAGGGAACAGGCCTTGCATTCCAGCCGGTCATCCAGCTGCTGAGCCGCAGAGCTGGGCTTCCAGGCCAGGCCCCCCAGCCCCTGCACCAACACCCCCCCTCCACTCGGTCCCGGCACCAGCCAGCGGGAAGGCCACGTTGCAGTGCACAGCTCACCCCGTCCTCCCCTCTCCCTCCTCCCCTCTCTGCCGCCTGCGACGTCCTCATTAGCCGTGTCCTGTTCTGAGCCGAGCCCGGCAGGCCCTCTTAAAGCACTTACACCCTCCGTTTTCCTGTTTAGTCACCCCCGGCGCCCCACTGGACAGGTGAGCAAACACGGGCCACGGTCACCCAGCCAGAAGGTGGGAGAGCTGGGATTTGAACCCGTGGCGGCGGGACTCAGAGCTGACTCTCTCTGGCTGAGCAGGTGGTCCCTGAACTTGGCCTCAGGAGTCCACCAGGGCTGGGGCAGGGGCAGGGCCCTGGGCAAGGGACCAAGGTACCGAGGCAAACCTCAGGTGTGAACAGGAGTGCCAGGGAAGGGTGGCGGGAAGGACGTGGCAGTGGCGGTGTTTGGAGGTATCTGGGGGTCTTAGGAGGCTGGTCTTTGCTGAGAAATGGCTCTGGGGCCCCGTTTGGCTGCCCACCGTTCCCCCGACCTCCACGGTCTCCCATCCAGCCCAGAGCCTCCGATGAAAGCAGCCCCGGTGTGCCTGGCTACGTGGCCGGTACCCTCACCTTCCGGCAGAGACTCCTGGGTGATGGAAGGCCCCTCCATACTGTCAGGCCTCTGCTCACGTACCTTGGGGTTAGGGGGGTTCACTGCCTCTCCGTGGCTCAGGGAACCTCCAGATGGAAGTTGGCTGAAGTTCCCCAAGTCCAGGGGGTCTCCCCTCCCCGCTGCTCCCCTGCAGGCTGCAGCCCTGCTGGCGTGGGTCAGGGAGAGGTAGCCAGGCAGAGCCGCTGGGGGCAGTGCAGGTGCGGCTGCTACTTCCGTCTTGGTCTGGGCGTCAGCTGGTCTCGCCTCCAGGCCTTAGACGCCAGGAGGGGAGAACCCGTTGGAAGTTTGGGGCCTCGGTCCCAGCCGCCTTGCTGTGTAGCCTGGGCCACCCGGCGACCCTCTCTGGGCTGTCGTGGGGTCAGCAGGACCAGGGAATGACCCCGAGGTGAAGAATCCCACAGTTACGTTTTCTTAGGGGTTCACGGACCCCTAAAGGTCAGGCCCAGGCCAGCCTAACGTCTGTCCTTACCCATGACCTCACACGGACCCTAGTCTGTCCGCCTCGTCTCTCTGGGCCTCCTTTTCCAGGTCTGCAGCATCCAGACATCAGTCAGTGCTCTAGATACAGTGGTACCTCGAGATACGAGTGCCCTAATATACGAGATTTTTGAGATATGAGCCGTAGAGCGAGCGATTTTTGCTTTGAAATAAGAGCAACATTTGAGATAGGAGTAATTACACGGATCGGTCGGCTGCACACGACCCACCAGTTTACCTCGACTTGAGTGTCTCATAGTTTCTCACGCCTCAAGGTTACGGAATGAATTAAACTCGTATCTTGAGGTACCACTGTATGTCTGTCTGTCTGTATGTATGTACACACCACACACGTGTGCACACCTGAGCTCGCGCCACCTGCTGACGCCCTGCCCAGGAAAACAGCGTGAGCCCAGGCCGGGAGGCTGGCCGGTGCAGAGTCAGGAGACGGGGAGGTGGGACAGAGGGTGTGAGAGCATCGAGATCCGCTCTTTCCCACAGGAAGAGGCTTCTCAGGGCCCTTCCTGGCTGAGAACAGGGAAGGGAGAGCCGGGAAACAGGGGTGCTGGCAAGGTTAGGACCCTCCGCGGCTCCTGGGTGCCCTCCGTAAAGCCCTTGTCTTGACATCACTTGCACCCATTTCCCTATGGGTAAGCCTGAGGCCCACCCACGGTCGCTCCTCGGGGTGCTCAGTCCCAGGCTCCCGGCCCACTGCCCTGCTCCCCACGCTGAGTCACCCAGGCCCTCTGTACAGCGGAGTGAGGGGAGCGACCCCCCACCTCTGAGCTGGCCTGCGCCTGCCGGGGCCCTTCCGCCTGGCCTCCCTTTCCCCCAGGCCTCGGGCTCCCAGGGCCGCCTGTCTGTGCTGAGCTGGTCGCCCCGCACGGCTGCCTCACGTGGTGGCTGCCATTAGCGTGTTAACGAACGTGCTGCACGGAGCTGCTGAGCCAGGCAGGACGTGCCGAGTGGGGACGGAGCGTGGCGGTGGGAGGAGTGTGGGTGCCTGGCTTCCTCCCCGCACAGAGGGACACGGTTCCTGCCACAGGGGGTCGCTGTGAGGACGCCGGCAGGGGCTGTGAGGGCCGGGCGCGCTGACACTGAGACCCTGGGGCGGCCTCACAGGATGGGGTTAGGGGATACGGGGGAGGGGGGGACTGCTCTCTCTGCCCTGAGCTGCAGCAGCAGCCCTCTGCGGGCTCCTGGGCCTGCCCATCGCCTCTGCCCAGCCCTGCAGGCTCTGGTGGACTCGGTGCTGGGCCCAGGCTGCCGGTTTGGGGGTCCTTGTGGTCTGGGAAGCAGGGTGTTGTTGGAACAGGAGTGAGGTCCCCTCCTGCTCTGCTCCCCCCACACAGAGATCCGAGAGGCCTTCAAAGTCTTTGACCGCGACGGCAATGGCTTCATCTCCAAGCAGGAGCTGGGCACGGCCATGCGCTCGCTGGGCTACATGCCCAACGAGGTGGAGCTGGAGGTCATCATCCAGCGGCTGGACATGGACGGTGAGCGCTGCCCACCACCCCCACCCCCGTTTCCTCACCTCTCACCGGGGGCTGGGGCATGAACCAGGGGTTCCCGCTCCCCTCTCCACTAGCAGCCACCCCCAAGCCTTAGCTGCTGACAGCCACGCCCAGAGGTCAGAGGCTCCACCTGTCTTGGTCTGTGTTCTGAAAAGAATTTAAGTCAGAAAAGTAGAAGTATATTCTCAACAGCCCAGGTCTCGCCATTCAGAGTCAGAAAGAATTCAGTTGTGTTTGCCACCTGGTGTTTATTATGGAAAAACTCCCAAGGAGCAGTGATGCCCAGTCCCTTCCTTCGTCCCCCGGAACCCCCTCTGGCTCCACCCAGAGAGCAGGTGGCGGCCTGGGCGGGGTGCCCCGGTCCTGAGCTGTTTCCTGTCTGTGGCGGGGTAACCTCAGGACCTGTCCCCGCCCGGGACAGCAGCAGGGCCAGGAAGCCACGGGGGCTCTGAGGGAAGCGTGAGGGTCCCCACGTGCCCAGGGCCACCTGCCCACTCTACCTCCACCCCACGGAGCCTCACCACGCGTGGCCTCACCATCAGCCGGGAGCCTGGCACGTTGGGTGTCCCTAACGCCGGCAAGGCTGGGAGGAGGGGACCTGCCCGCAGCCGGACCGGCGCAGGCTGAGCCTGCTGACTGGCCCTGTGCCCACCCTAGGGGACGGCCAAGTAGACTTCGAGGAGTTTGTGACCCTCCTGGGACCCAAGCTCTCCACCATGGGGATCCCGGAGAGGTTCCACGGCACCGACTTCGACACGGTCTTCTGGAAGGTAGGGGCCACAGGTGGGGCCCAGCGCTGCGCGCGCCGGGGGGCGGCCAGCGAAGGGTGGGCCGCTGGGCAAAGTCTCTGTCCCCTGGGCTCCCTGGGGGAGGTTGGGAAAATGGGGGGAGTCGGGAGGCCCCTCCCGGCCGGGGTGGCTGCTGGGTGGGGGGACTGGTGCCCGCGGCAGGCCTGAGAGTGCGTCTCCTCCCCGAAGTGCGACATGCAGAAGCTGACGGTGGACGAGCTGAAGCGGCTGCTCTACGACACCTTCTGTGAGCACCTGTCCATGAAGGACATCGAGAACATCATCATGACGGAGGAGGAGAGCCACCTGGGCACGGCCGAGTGCCCCGTGGATGTGGAGAGTGAGTGACTGACAGCTGGGACCCCCCTCCCTCTTCCCCCTGGTGCGGGGGAGGGACCGGGCAGGGGTGAGCAGAGGGGCCTGGGCCTCCAGGCCTGCCCCAGCCCGTGCCCCTGTGCCCCGGGGTGCCCAGCCCCGTGTAGCACGCAGGCGGCCCGGATCACATCGCTCCGCTGTCCCCTTTCTCTCTCTCTCTGCTCCTGGCGGTGGCCGCAGCCTGCTCCAACCAGCAGATCCGCCAGACCTGCGTGCGCAAGAGTCTGATCTGCGCCTTCGCCATCGCCTTCATCATCAGCGTCATGCTCATCGCGGCCAACCAGGTGCTGCGCAGCGGCATGAAGTAGGCGCCGCGTGGACCCGCTCCGCACCCCGCCCCGCCTGCAGCCCCTTCCCGCAGCCGCTCCTGGCCGCCGCCGCCGCCTCGTGTACTCCGGGGCCCGGATGTCTGGCAACCCCACCCGCCCGCCCTTGCATGGGGCTGTGGCCCAGCTGGGGAGGGCCTGGGGGTGGCTCTGAGGAGGGCCTCCGGCCCCGCCAGCATCCTGCCCCTGCCTTGCCCCCCACACCCTCCCGGCCTGTATGTAGCACTAACTCTTCCCCCTGCCCAGGGGCTCCTGGGAGATTGAGGAGGAAGTGGCCCGGGGCCCAGGAGCTGCTGTGGCCCCTGAGGCCAGAAGGGATCTCTGGGCCCAGGGCCACACGGCTAGCCTGACCCTGGTCCCTGAGGCCTGGGTCAAAGGGCAGGGGAGACAGCCTCTTCCTGGGGAGGGGGCGTGAGGCCAGCGTCTCCGGGGCTCTCTGCCTTGGCATTTGCGAAGGCCCCTGGCCTGCTGGGCCCCGCTCTCTGACCCCCTTATACTCCAGCCCAGCCTGTCACCCCCATGGGCCATGAACCAGCCCATTCCACTGGTGAGAGCGCCAAGGGCCCCAGGTGTGGCCTGTTCCCACATCAACAGGATTCCGGGAAGAGAGGAGCTCTTGGAGGAGGCGGCCCTGCAGTCCCCCCACACCCGGGTTCCCCCATGAGGCGCCCAGGGCCTGAGGGCTACATGGCCCACCCCCACCCCAGCGCGGAATGTAGGGCTGGAGGATAGTGAGGAGGAAGCAGGGGGGCCTTGAGGCTCCCAACAGCCGAGCAGCCCTCGATTTCCCACGGGCCGGGGCTCCTCCAGGGCAGACGCCTTGCAGGGCTCAGTCTGTGCCCGAAGCTCACCCCGGCCGCTCTTTTAAGCCCAGGGCCTGTCTCCCCGGGTCCCCCATTCTCTACAGCCACCCGGCTGGAGACCCAGCTCCCTCCCCTGCCCCAGCTGAGCCAGGTCACGCTCGGCCCCAGCTGAGCGCGGACAGATGTGGGGCCGGGAATGGCAGACCAAGCCCTTGAGCTCCCTCCCCAGTCTGAAGCCGCTTCTCAAATGGGTGACGGTCGCAGCCACACGGGCCCCCCTCTTCCGGCCCCCCAGGGAGCAGGGCAGCAAGTGTGGCCGCCCTGGGGAAGACCTGTCACTCCCGTCTGCCATCCTCTGACCAGAGGCCGGAGCATGGAGGGAGGGCACCGGGCAAGGGGAAGCGTAGCCATATCGCCGTAGTGACACTTTCTTTATAAACATCCAGCGGGAGTCCCGTCACCCGTCCCGTCACCAGGAGGGAGGGAGGGGGCGCTGACCGGCAGGCCGAGCTAACGGCGTCAGAGTTCCGTGGGCGCAGCAGGAGGGACCTCGGCGCCCCCAGCAGGAGCCCTCACTTTTACTGTGACCCCCGGAGGGGTCGGGGTGCATGAAGGACTAGCCCCACTGGACGCGGGGCTGCAGGGGCCACCCCCCGGGTGGGGGCGCCCGCAGAGATGGAGGCAGCTCCTGGACGGGGGGCCAGCCGACCGGGTACTGGAAGACGGTGGCTCTGAGGGGTTCAGCCCTAGAGAGAAGGAGCAGGCGGAGGGTTAGAGGGGCGCACGGCCAGGCAGGCCCAGGCAGGGGCATCGCCCTGCTTGCCCTCCTGCCTCCCCCACTCCGGCTGTGCGGGAGGGTAGACCTTTCTGGAAAGCAGAGCCTCCAAAACATGGCAGACCCCTTAGGCCAGCAACCCCACCTCTGGGAATGAGCCCCAGGACCGAGGGCTCTGGGCAGGGACTGGGGGACCGGAAATAACCGGAGGGTCCACCCGCGGGGGACGGATCACCTACATATGCACGCCCACAGCAGCGAGTGCCATGCAGCCTGGGGCATGAAGGGGGCCTGTCTGCACTGATGAGGGAGGGATCGGGATGTACGTGTGAGCAGTAGCAAAGCAGCTTATAAAATACTGTATATAGCATGACACTATTTTTGTTTAAAGATATACAACATATATAAATGCATAAAAAACCCGAAAATCACAAAATGGTCGTGGCGGTTCTTTGGGAGTGGTGTGATATGGGTGTTTTGTTTTTTTAACTTTTCCATACTTTTTAAGAAAAGTTTTACAGGCATACAAGCCCTTGACCGCCCTCCCTCCACCAAAAAAAAATAAAAAAAATACTGTATAACTTTTTAAACATCATCTCAAGCTACTCCCTTTCCTTCCACCGGGAGCCACGTCCATCCGGGAACCCGGGGCCTGTTGAAGTGTCCGCCTGGTGCCCAGTTGGGCGCCCTGTCCTGAGGGCACAGAGGCAGCTCCCCCACCAACTGTCCCATATTCCAGTCCCTCAGCCCCTTCTTCTAGGAGAGACAGCTCCCTGGGCAGCTGGGACTCAGCCCCTGCCCGCCCTGAGGCCTCCAGCAGGAGAGGGCACCCCACGTGTGCTCACAGACACGGGCCCCTGAGTCGCACAAAGGCCTGTTTGTCCGGCACAAGGACAGGGGCAGCCCCCACGGTGCCCAGCCGGGTCTCAGTCAGGAGAGCGTTCAGGAGGGACGCGGGCGGCGGCAGCGGCACCAGCCCGGAGCGGGGCGCAGGGGGAATTAGGAGGATAAAGCACAATCTGAAGAGCCAACAGCGGAGGGCAGGGCCCAGCAATGGCCGTGCGGGGGGATCAGCCCAGAGCTCGGGGCCAGGATGCAGGGGCCGTTGTCCAGGAGGCGGCCTTCGGGAGAGGGCAGCGGGCGCCGACAGGAACAAACGCTCCTCTCCCTCCGAACAGCCCGTTTCCCAGGCTGGACAGGCTGCTCTGCCCGGAGCATCCGTTCTGGCTCCGAGCCCGCAGGAGGCAGGTGGACGGCAGGTGGACAGAGGAGAAGTGGGTGCCGGGAAAGAAGGTCCCCAGGAAGGGGCTGGGAGAGAGGTTCACAGCCTTTAGAGTCCAGGGTCCCCAGTTGCAGGCTCTGTTCCAGAAACAGCAGCAGGGGGAGCACGGCTCGGGGAGCACCATGTGCTGGGGGCCCAGGCAGCTTGTTAACCCCCGAGGAGGAGTGCGGGGGGAAGAGCAGGGAAGCCCCTAAAACTCTCTGTGGGCCCCCAACCAGCTGAAGAAGCCTGAGGCGCAGAACATAAATCCCTGGGTCACCAGGGTCAGCCCCGGGGCCAATATGACTTCCGACAGGACCAGGGGGAAGGGATGGGCCCAACATCTGCGCCATTTCTGTGCTGATCTTCTCAAGGCGGGAGGGCAAAAGCTTGGGCAGGTGTCAAGCAGGGGTGAGAAACAATGGCCTATTGGCCTCCTGATGGGAACACAGCGGGGAAGAAGGTTGACCTATCTCTGGCGGTGCCCGAGGGAGGCCTCATCCCGACTGCCCAGCCAGGCGTCCTAGACCCAGGCCAGGCCACTGTGCCATGAAGCCACTCCCCGGAGATAGCTGGGTCTGAGGGGTGGTGGTACAGGGTGTGGGGGTCTGGGGGCAGAGCAGGACGTGTGGGAGTCCCTGTCTGGTGCCTAAGCCCGGGCAATTCATGGAGATCGCTCAGCTTCAGACCAAGGCAGGCTGGCTGGGGTCTTGCTCCTGGAGGGTATGGGAGGAGGGCATGGGAGGAAGGCATGGGAGGAGGGGATGAGAGGAAGGCACAGGAGGAGGCACAGGAGGGGGGCACGGGAGGAGGGCGCACAGGGCCTGTACCTGCTGCTGGGGGCGGAGCTCAGCCGCTTGGCTCTCTCCTCCAGCCAGTCCTCCAGATGGCCCTCGGGGAGGTCCGTGAGGTCCACAGGCCACTCCCTGGCCCGCCGCTCCTCTGTGGGGAGGGAAGCAGAGGCCAGTGAGGGGCAGGATCCCCCACCTGAATCCCGGCCCCCACCACAGAGCCGGACCCTTCAGGAGGGCACAGGCGGGGAGCCAGGGGCAGCCTCGGGCCTGTCCCCACCATGCCCGCTCCTCTGGGCCTCACTCTGCTTCCCCCTCGAATGGAGAGAAAGCCCTGCCTGCCGCCAGGCCTGAGGAGCTGGACACAGATGACGCCTGCAGGGAGTTCTGGTCCTCGGGAGGAGGCCACCTGAGGCAGGGGCGCAGCGGGTGGGTCTCGGCAGGTGCCGGGTCTCTGACCCTGGGAGGGAGCTCAGCTCGGCTGGCTGCTCTTATAGAATGTCCCATCAGCACCGTGGCTCACGGAATGAAGACCCAGCAATGGGTGGAGGTCACACAAGCTGGGTGTGAGATGGGGTCAGAGCCTTGGGGGAGGGGTGAGCCTGGGGCGGGAGGAAACCAGCACCCGGAGGGCCAGCGCTTCCTCTGGGCCGGGCCTGGCTAGCAGCTAGCACTGCACGTGTGTCGCTTGCTCCATCTCAAAAGCGGCCACATTCACAGGCCAAGACACTGCCACTGGGATTAAGCCGAGTAGCAGAGCCAGCTGGGGCACGCCTCTGCTCCCGGCCCCTCCCCTCTCCCATCCTGGCTCCACGAGGTGTCGCCTCCAGCTTCAGGCTTGGGGACAGTTTCTGACACCCACCCCATCACCCAGAAGCTCTCAGCCTACCCCACACGGTGACCCTAAGAGACAAGGAGAGGAGGGACAGGCAGCTCCCCCAGCCTCAGCTCTTGAACACTCCCCCCTGCACCCCCTTCACCCCCATCCCCGCCCCTGGTCCCAACCAGAACGCACCCTCCACCTGGATACTCAGCTCCTGCAGGTCTCGCTCGGACATGTGGGAAAATCTGCAGTTAGGGCCGAAGTCACACTGGCCTGCAAGGGGGAGACAGAGTTACTCGCTGTTCTGGCAGGGAGGGCCCGCTGGGGGTTTGGGAGGGTGGTCACTGGAGGTTTAGGGGAAGACTTTAGGGGTTCAAGAGTGGCAACCCCACCCCTGAAGGAAAACCTGGCTCTCTGGCCCTGCCCACACAAGCAGCCAGAGCCCCTTGTCTGCTCCCTCATGCCCGCTCCCCACCCTGCCCTGGCTGGGGGTCAAACCCCACTGGCACCTCCCACGTTTAGGACGCACAGCCTCTGCAGATTTGGCTCCTGTCGCCACTCGGTGGCCCCAGCCTCAGGGACGACAGGTGGGTCCCTGGAAAGGTCAGGCTGCCTCTCCATTCCAGGCATGGCCCTCGCCGCGCCCTCCGCCTGCGGCCTGTCTGCTCGCTTGGCGTGGTGAGCAGCCCCCAGGAAGGCGCTCCTGGCTGTCATTTGCACCAGGAAAGGGGGTACACCGTCCAGGGTGCTTTCTGCACCTCCACCAAGAAGACCAAACTGTGTCTCAAAATGACAGGAGACTGGCAGGGTCCTAAGCCAGTGCAACCCGCCAGTGACTGTGCCCTCCACGGGGAGGCCCTTGGGGGAGGCCCCTAACCTGCAGACCCGGGGCCCTCGCTTCCCTGGGCCAACAGCAGCTCCTCCCCCCAGTGCTGCGTCTTTACACCCCGTCAATCATCCCGGCTTTCGTCTTTCCTCTGCAGCTAGGAAGTCCAAGGCCAGGCCCTTGGAGAGCACACGGGCGTCAGGGCGGGCGCGGAGGAGACGCTGCTCCTGGCTTTGTCTTACTCTTCTCGCCCTTGTTTTCATCGGCCTTGGCGTCCCACTGACAGAGGTTTTTATCTCTGAACCATGGGCATCTTTCCTGGCAGCATCCGAGCAGTCAAATCAACACCTAGCGCTCTTGGCTTTGGTCTGTCCCTTCTGGGCACAGCCAGCCCTGCTGCCACTCCTGCCCTGCCTGCCGGGAGGGCGGCTGGGCGCCCAGGCTCACTTCTGCGCCAGTCTAGCACCCCCGCCGGTGTCTCCAGGGTTTGCTTGCTCCCCCAAGCTGATAAAACCCCAGTCTAGGTCTGAAGAACTGAGGACAAGGCCCGAAAGTCCTCAGGCACAATCTCGGGGAGGACCCCCCTGATCCGTTAGCTGAGGCTCCAAGGCCACCAAGTGGGTTCAGGATGGGGCAGAGGTCCGAGCAGGCCGGCCTGGCAGGCTGGCCCCGGGACAGGGACAGGGACAGGGGCAGGGAGGGGGCGGGGCAGAAGGGGAACCGGGTGGGACCCTTCACCTGTCAGCAGGAACTTCCGGCAGGGCCGCTTGTTCTGTTCATCCAGCAGGATGGCCGCGGCATCTGTGAGAGGAGAGGGGGCTGGGCTCAGGCCCGCGCTGCACCGGGTACTCCCTGAGCGCGCTCCCCAGCCGTAAAGGGACAACCACAGACGGGGATGCCAGGCAGAGGGGTCTGAGCTTCGGGGGACCTCAGCCCCTTCACCCCACCCCGACCCGGCCGCAGGCCAGCTTTCCGGTCCCAGGCTCTGACCTCTGCACAGCACCATCGCCTGGGAGCGGGGGGCTGCTGTGTTCTTGTCTGCTCTTTGAAACCTGGTACCCCGGTTTCTCTGCCCTGTCTCTGCCACCTCTTCCAAATCTATAATTACTTCAAAATAGAAAGCTAAACACACTCTGGTGCCAGGAAGCTCATGGGAAACGGAACCCAGGCCCTGCGCCACGGGCGACACTGCAGAACGCTCCCGGCCCTCCGCACCCAGCTGCGGGCTTCAGCGCCAGACCGGTCCCTGGCCTGGACCGACCGGCGACAATCCTTCTGGATGCAAACCTTGACCGGGTTTCTTCTGGTTTTTCCATCGTATATTTACGGGGGAAATTTTGTGTGCTTCTTGGTAGGCAAAGAATCGATCCGTCAAAATCTGGGAGTAAGACACGTGAGCAAGGTGCCCTGACTCGGAGGCCCTGATGTCACCGGGGGCAGAGGGAGGACACTGCCCAGGCCCCCCGGGGGGAGGACAGCTGAGGCTGGCTGGGTGGCTGGGGACTGAGAGGTGGTTCTCAACCCCAGCCTCACGACAGGATCACCAGGCAGCTATTCAAGTACACGGAGACCCTAGCCTGTCCTTCTCATCCATCAGTAAGGAGCAAAAGAGCTCCCCGAGACTCGGAAGGGCACCCGGGCTGAGCACCCCGGCCGGGGCCCCGCACGCAGGCCCAGGCTCCTCCGCCGGGCGTTCAAGCTCCTCGTGACCTGACCCCGTTGGTCCTTCTCGCTTCATCTGCCAGCATTACCGCCGGCCCCGACGCCCGGCTCTGTTTGCTCGCTCACTTAGACGTTCGCCGGACAAACACTGACTGAGCACATCCCCTGTGCCAGGCTCCGTGCCAGGGCGAGGATTTAGTGGGGGACAAGGCAGACCTCGTCCGTCCTTCCTTCCGGGCCAGCAGTCACGCTAATCCACGCGGCTGTACACGGGGTAAACAGCACGAGGCCAGATGCCCTGCCCTGGCCGGGGGGCGGGAGGACAGCCTGGGGGCAGTCTGCCTGGGCTGAGCTGGGTGCCAGGCCGGGGCAGGAGGGCATTTCTGCAGAGGGTGCAGAACTGCAGTGGCCAGTGCGGCTAGAGCTCAGAGGGCGAGTCCGCAGAGAGTCTGGGACGGGGAGCAAACGCTGGGTGATCTGGAGGCCCAGGTCCCTGCCAGGTCACAGCCCCCCGGGATCTGGGGGACAAGGCGTCTCTGCCTGACACCAGGGTCAGAGGCCTCCCCGGCACCCCCACTCCCAGATCCCTGCCGTAGTCATGTGTGGCCTGCTCCGAGCCTGTAAGGGTTCTCATCTGAAATGGGGAGAGCTTTCAAAATGCCATGCCAGGCCCCACCCCAAACCTGCTTCTGGGGGTGGGTCAGGGGATCCACGTTGTTCAAGTTCAAGGTGTCTGGGTAGGTGATTCTAACTCCAGGGGCTGAGAGCCGCTGCTTTAGAGAATCACTAAGACACCTGGCATGCAGCAGGCACTCAATAAATGCTCACCCCCTTCTTGTGGATTCTGAGTCACAGACCAGAGAACTCGCTCTGTCTCACCTTTTCCTTCCTTCCCAGCTGCTGGGACCCAACTCCTTCCCCGCCCCCTGCATCCTGTTCCCCAGGTCCCCCTGAGACCGGACCCGCCTCGGTTCATTCCACAGCTCTCGGTCCCCGTCACCCCACTGCCCAGCTCGCTCTCCATTTGACCTGGCTCCCAGCTGAACCCCTCTGCCCCCCCCCTCACTGCTGCTCAGGGTGCACGTCCGTGACAGTGCAGAGCAGCTCCCGCAGTGCGTGCCGGGGGGCCAGGCCGG
>PVJN01040145.1:0-19451 GCA_004026805.1 Lasiurus borealis | reverse complement strand
TGTTTGAATTACTGAGTTGGCCTATCCTGATAGGCCAGGTAGGGGCCGGGGTCTGCTTACGCAGGTACGGGATGTGGAGTCAGGAAGCAGTCTAATAGCAGGAAGAAGTGGTTTTGCCTTATTAGGTTATCTCCCGGCACATTCTTGCTGGATTACCTAATGGTGGGTTGGGTAACTGGCAAGTCTCTTTGTCTTGTTATGGGCGTAGTCACCTAAGATGGAGGAAGCTGGAAAGAATTCCCCTTTCAAAACTCTATGTGAATTGACATTTGTTTCTACAAGAGGTACTGTAGAATCACCTTCAGGGCAGAGATGATCACATTTCACTTATTTTGAAGTTGTTTATTATTTGGGCAAAAATATGTATTGGGGAGCTCGACTCCTATAGGAAAGAAGTTGGCTAAGTCTATAATAAAAAGAATTCTTTTTATGAAAATTGCTTATGAATACGCCCTCATCTTTTGGCTTCATTGAGCAGTGATATGTTTATTCTCATTATCTTCCCACAGCATCCCTATGAAGAAGGCAATCTTATCATCATAAAACAAATGGAAACATGAAATCCTGGTGTACTGATTGAATTGTTTCCCCAAAAATATATGTTGAAGTCCTAGCCCCTGGTACCTTACAATGTAAACTTATTTGGAACTAAGGTCATTGTAGATGTAATTATTGAGATGAGTCCAAGTAAGAAAAGTGGGCTCTTAAGCCAGTATAACTGGTTGTTATAGTAATAATAATAAGGATAGAATACAAATATAAAATAAGAAATTGGGTGTGACATATTAGAGAGTGGATTGAAGTGTGAACGCCCTTAAAAGAGATGTGCATGTAAGAGATAAAAAAGTTTGTACCCCACATGTAAAGACCAGATAGCAGAACATCTGGGACCCGCTGATAAGACACACTGAAGACACACTGAAGATGTCTGCTTGAGCACATAAAAGAGAGCAAGCTCCGAAGGAGATTAGAGCCGCTTGTCTACTCCTCCACAGACGGTCGCTCTCCGCTCCCCTTCCTGCATCCTGCCTGAACTCTGCGCTCTGCCGTGGACTCTGGGTCCAAACCTGAGCCACAAGCCAAGGCCACTACAAGATGCCGAGCTGCAGCTGCAACATCCAACGTCCAGTGTGTGTGTCTGTCAGCGTGGATCTCCGGGTGGCCTGCCGAGGTCTGGAAACCACCAGGACTCTGGTAAATAAACCGCGTGTGATTCATTCATTGCATGTCTGTCTCCTGTGTAATTTATGCTCGGCCAATATTTAATAAGTGCCTTGAGTCATCCGTATAAGTCCATTCTATTGGCAGAGGATACTCCTGGCCACCTGTGCTTACGTCCTTAGATAAATTCTGGGACACTGGTGGCCTTATGAAAAGAGAAGAGACTTGGAAACAGACATATAGGAGACAAAGCTATGTGACCACAAAGACAAAGATTGGAGTGATGCATCTATGAGCCAAGAAATGCTAAAGATTGCTGACAAACAGCAGAAGCTGGTAGAAGCAAGAAGGTATTCTTTCCTAGAGACTTCAGAAAGAATATAGTTCTGCCAGCACCTTGAATCCGGACTTCTGGTCTTGAGAACTACGAGACAAAGATTTCTGTTACTATACTCACTTTACGATACTTTGTTATAGCAACCCTATAATACTAATACATATAGGTAAATTCAACTCATTTCCCAGGATTTTGCATCTAAGTTACTGATTAAAATAGAAGTAGGTCCAAATCTTCTGTCTCCCGAGTCCATCTGTGGTCAAGTTGGAGATAGTTACAACTCTTTAGTTAGAATTATCCTAGTTCTGCCATTAATGTTGGCCATGACTGCTAAGTCCTATAAGTTGTAGAAGGTGAACCATGAATTTTCAGAGAAAGAAACTTGTCTTTCCCTTAATTTTCCATCTAACCTTTTACAAGGTTGGCCTAAGAGTCAAGAACAAGCCCAGTGGGGTTAAACTAGGCTATAATTTTACATTATCTTTCATGTAGTCATTTATCTATCCTGACGTACTGTGAAGTCAAGACTTCTGCTTATTAACCTTTCAGCAAAAGAAGCCTGACTTTTTGATTAGAAGCTAAATATTAAGAACCATTACCTTAAATGGCACTGCATTTCACATCAAGAAACCTGGCCTTGGAGATGTTCTTTTCTAAGTGGCCATTTGTTACCCATAAGAGGGAGCTGAGATGAGGACAAATGATGACTTAAAATGAATAAAATATATGGATTCGGGTGAGGAATTTATTAGAATGCCTGTAAGTGGTCAACCTGTGATTCTAACTGTAAACAAATATATGACATGGGAGGTAGAGAGAGTCATTATTAAGAGCACAGAGTATGGATTCTTACTTTCCATTTTAAAAGGTTGGCCCTACCATTTACCAGCCCTCAGATCTAGGGCAAGCCACATAACCTCTATATGTTTCTATTTCCTAAAACTTCAAGTGTGGGTCATGAGAGTTTTTCCCTTCTAGGAGTGTTGTAAGGGACAAAAGATCGTAAGATCCAAATTTAAGACTCCATGCCCAAAACAAATAATCACTAGAATTGGTTTAAATTTGTCCCAAACTACCAGTGAGCACCACCCTTATAGCAGGGCACCCACAGCAGCCTCAGGCACCTAACCAGACCTCCAGAACTAAAGGCAGCCCTCTGTCAATGGCCAGCTCTGGAAGCCACCAACCCTGGAACTCCGTACTTGCCCAAACTGTGAAAAGATCAGTTCTTTTCTGCTTGTCCAGAAAGACTTAACCAAAACAGTTCTCCCTTCATAGCAAATGAGAAATTTCACTTTTTATTTCAGATGTGGAGTGCTGGCTTCTTCCTTTAACACTGTGAGGATTAAATCACTGCACTCAGGGTGGGGCAAAAGTAGATCTACAGTTGTGAGTATGCTAAACACAGAGTTTACTCTCATATTATTACTGATGAATTGTTGCATTATTTTCATATGAACAACTATAAGCCTACCTTCCCTTCTCCTCCCTTCCCCTTCTCCCCGACTCCTAAATATTCACATAGATTAGATCCCCTAGGCATAGCCCGGTGTGAAGGAAGCAGTCAATTAATGTTCATTATACTTATTAAAGGCTATGGTGGCCCCGACCTATCGGATGTGCCAGTGGGAAGGCGAGGAGGCACATAAATGAACATGAAAATCTAGCAATTACGACAAGCTAAGTTCAAACCCTAGCTGCCACTTAACAGCTATTTAAATGCAGGCAAATTACCTCCCCTCCATAAGAGAAGTTGGCAAACTGTAGCTAGCTAAATGCAGCCTGCTGCCTGTGTTGGTAAACACAATGTTATTGGAGCACAGCCACACCCATTTTACATGTATAATGGCTGTGGCTACTTTTGAGCTACAAGGTCAGCAGAGTACTCTGTATCTTCAACAGAGACCTATTAGTGCCAGCCAGTCCTCCCACATTTACTCTGGCCGTCTGCAGAAAAAGTCTGTCCTGCTCTATGAATCCCAGGTACCACACATATACATGAATCCATAACAGGAACTCCTTCACAAGGAGACTGCGGGTGTTAAAGGAAAGTGCATAAGAAAGCTCTAGGCAGAGCAAGGATGAAAAACCAGCTCATGACTCTGGCAAAGGCTACAGTTTTTATTTTTTGTTATTGAATTTGTGTTTTTTTTAGGTGAGACATGACTCTCTAGATGGGCCTCAGATCTAACCCTATGTCCTTCCTTTAAAATTAGGTTGACTTTAAACACTGTTTACCTGCTCAGCTGCACCATTCTACATATGAGCCCTGACTATTACTCCCTCTTCTAAGGGACCACTGAAATCTCTTCAGTCCTCCAAGTTTAATTCACACCTAAATGCTTGCTTTCAAAAAGAACAATTTGCCATAGGAGATGCATTATTCATGTGATTTAAATTAATCAACTACTAGCACGTATGATGTGTGATACTGTTCCAGGCGCTGTTCCAAGCACTGGAGAAGGAGTATTTACTTCAAATAGGATTGATATGAAAAGGCTCCATGGGGCGCATGTACTTGAGCGGAGCCAGTCATGGGGAAGGTGGAGAAAAGCATGCTAAGAGTAATGCTGGGTGAGTTTGACTCTTTCAACAACAGCGTGGCTGAAGCAGACAGATCCAGAGTGTGATGCTAAATGAAGACAGAGCCAGGCAGATGGGGATCATGCCAGATCTTGTGGACTAAAGGGGTCAAGCTTTTTCTCCAGAATGCATGAGAAAGTACTGAAGATTTTAAACATTTAAGAATGTTTGTGGACTGGTTCACTTTCTATATAGACCACCCTGGGTGCTTTTGGAAATGGACAGAGTGAATGAATAAATGAATGAATGGCGGTCGCTGGTTTTCTGGGTTCATTATTAAAAAGTCAGCAGGGCAGGGCTTAACACCTCTGCTGAACCAGAGGCACAGAAAGCCCATCAGAACCTTTCCTGTGGCAAGTACCGTGTCCTTGGCTGTTGCTCTGTGGCACCACATGCCAGACCCGGAAAAGGAAAGATGCCAACCAAGTGGCGAACCGATCTGAAGTCGCAGCAGGTGGCATAACTGTCCTCTGCAAACATTCTGGGGGGGAAATGTGCAAATATTTAATTCAACTCTTGAGGTTCTAGCTAGAGACACCCAAATCTACAAGCAAACATGTTGAAATCTTTCAGGCTCTAGTTGAAAAGAAAAAGGGTCTTTGTTGTCGATGCGTTTTGTGAATTCTGGCAGGGTAGCACATACTTTGAAAATCCTGTGCCCGGAACACCTTGGCAATGCCTCTGAAATTCAATAACTAGTGCAGCCTGGGGCTCCTTGGCAGAGCCTAGACATATAATTGGTCTGTTCCATTTTGACTTTCGCAGTTCATGCCTTCAATTAATATGATTTTGGCTACTACTTGTTTTAAAGTATTTGCAACATATGAAGCACTGTGTTCAGGATATAACATTGCATCTTATCTTCACAAAATCCTCTGATTATCAATATTAATAACAGTGAGTGAACACATGAGTACTTAGAACAGTCCTTCTCACTCAGTAACTATTAACTACTATTGCCATCATTATCATTGCTATTAATATTACTCTTGTATTTGCTATTAACTCAATCAATAAATGAGGAAGCTGAAGCTCAGAGAAACAAGGTAACTTTCCCTAGAGACTGGCTTCAGAACCACACTCTGAACAACCAGATTCCATCAGATCTACAATAATAAGTCTCTGGCTGAAAATACATTATTATTGGGGTCAATATTTTAACAAGTTGCTTTTAGGGTCCATCCCTGATGGCTCTTTAAGATTTCCTATATATAGATACATACACAGCTATCCATATAAAACGCATTTATAGCTCTAGGTACACTTGAGGCCACTAGTAAATTATAATAGAATTTGTGTGTGATAAATGTGCCTGAATGTCAAGTACAGAAAAAAAGAAGTTATTTTTTAATCTTTAAAAAAATATATTACAGACTTAACAGTGAAAAATAATTCTCAAAGTAAAATATCCTATGATTAGGAATAATTCATACCTTAAATGTCCTCATGTTGCTGTTGTCACTCCAATAGATGTACTTGATGGGCAAAAGCTGGGAGAAATTTCCAAATAAGCTTTTTGATTATGCACAACAGTCAAATTTTTTTTAATTAATTAAGTTTTTGCTTGCCTCAGGTGTTTCTTGAACAAGGTCTCAGGGAAGCAAAAAAAAAAAAAAAAGATTATTTCTGTGGGAGCATATGCAGAACTTAAAAACCTGCAAATTACTGTCAATATGGTGAATATTATTAAAAGGAGGAAAAGAACGCTGACTAAACCCATGAGCAAACAGACGGTGCTGAGTCGTGGGCTGTGCTGCCCACTGAGAACCAGGGCATTCATAGTGCCCCGTTGGCATTTTTGTGACAGGTTCCAGGCCTGAGAACAGCTCCCCCACTCCCTCCCTGGGCGGTTGGCAGCATATGCCACAAAGACCTTCTCTTGGCTCTGGGCTCAGTGGCTGGGAACACACAAGGCTCAACTCAGGTTACAAATTCTCCTTCGCCCTCTCTTGTGCTCTTTATTTAAAGTTCACGGAAGTAGAGTTCTTTGCCAAATTAATTGGCAGGTTCTGTATTCTTCACCAAACAAGGCTCATTATCACCCCTGGGAAAGGACCTACATTAAGCAGACACCCCAGTGGTCTGGGCTGCCTGTCACTACTTCAGCCAAATAAGCAGAGACAGGGTTGAATCATATATGAGCATTTATTCCACTACTGCCAGCAGTATGGGAGAGCAGCAGGTCATCCACCAAATCTGCTCTGGCCCCCACTATAAGCCAGCTGCTTATATTGGGTAGAAGGACAAAGATTATGTGGGAAAGTAGGGATTACAGGTGTGGGAAAGTGAGCATGGGATAAGTATGACAGGTTACAAGTCATGTGGGTTGGGGGGAAGTCAAAGAGAGCAGACGCCTCCAGGTGCCCTGGGACCAGATTACAGGTAATAGGAGCTAGGGGCTGTAAAGAGCAGGTGCTTCTAGGTGCCACAAGGTTGTAAATCTTTCCATAATGACAGCCAGTTCTGGGAAGGAGAATGGGCTGCATTCTAATGTGAGCTCCCATGTCCCAGGAAGTACACCTCCCGGCTAGGTTAGAATGTGCTTTCTCTAATCAGAACAGAACCATCATGATTAACAGAGCAGTATTAATATTTCTTATAATTGTAACTGATTCCCAATATTCCATTTCTGCCCCTGACATTGTGACAAAGCCACTACTTGCTCAGGTGATGATGGGATCCATCCCATCCTGCTTCTCCTGTGCCCTGGTCTGAATGCCAGAAAGGAGCTGGGGAAGCAGCATCCAGAGGCCATCAATTCCCACTTCTTCAGTCACAGGACTTCGGTTTTATTTAAACATCTGGCACAGGTCCTTTTGGACAGAGAGAAGCAGATGCCAATCTAGGAGCAGTCATGTGACCCCGCTCTGGCCAATAAGATCTAAACAAAAATCCCCTGGTGGCCCTTGAGAAAGTGAGTGTGCCCTCAAAGGAAGGCATTGGAGAAGGAACGTTCTGCACCACTTTCTTTGCTTTGGGAATTTGGGGTAAGAACTGTTCACTATGAGTGGAGAGTTCTGCGACCTGCAGGAGTGTTGCCTGGTCCCTTGGCAGAAAATCCCCCTTTAATCTATGTGGGAATGAAACCCTCCTTCAAGTTCCTGAATAGTGAATATTTCCTTCCTTGCAGACAAAAGCACTCAAAACTCCTATGCCAGTTCTCTGTTTTCTTAGGCAGTACTTAGCCTTTTTCTAAAACAATGTGAGGGGTACATCTGGTACCACTTTCCTGAGACAGTGGCTCTGTTTCCACAGGGAAACTGTAGGCTGGGGGTGCGTGGTGGGGGAGGGGTGGCAGGCAGTTGCCATGGGCCCTGAGCTTTCCTGCATAATTCTGCTGGGTGTGCCAATAATGCAATGCCTTCACAGCTCTTTGGCCACTTTTCAGGACTCTGTTTATAGCCAGGAACTTTGAGGGATGAAGTAACACCTCCCCCAGAGAGGAAGCAGGGTTGTGTGGAGCTCACTGTAAGGGCAGCCGACTTCCCAGACTGCACCCTCATCAGAATGCAACACTGCCATCATGTCCACCTTGGTCTGCCCTCAACAGATGCATTATCCCTCCTTCCTTGAAGCTTCTGATTCTGTAACAATAGGAAGCCTGCAGATGAGCCAGGTCCAAGAGGGACCTTTATTAATGTCTCCGTCAAAAGCACAAATATCATGAGACACAGAGTGAACAGAGACTCTTGTTCTGAGGCTAAAGGTGAGAAATAGAAGAATTCTCTTTTATTGCTGCTGTGCCTAACAAACAGATTGGGTCCCTTTTTTTTTTTTTTATCATTTTTAGGTATTTATAACATCCCCAAATCAACTGCCAAGATGGATACTGGTGTTGAGCAGAAAGGGGTATTTAGCAAGAACTACTTTTTATTAATTTAAAGTAGTCTATTACTCAATACTTTGACGTTATAACTTTTAAAATAGTTTATTAATTGATACTTTTATATTATAACTAGAGGCCTGATGCACAAAATTCTTGCGAGGGACTTGGTCCTCACAACTTGTCTGGAAGGTTGTCTGAATGTCTGGAAGGTGTTCAGCTGTCCAGTCTAATTAGCATATTATGCTTTTATTATTATAGATTACTTATACTTTTTCCTGAACCACAAGGTTCAGATAATGAAGACCCTCACACATAAATGGAATAATATGAAATTATTGTTTTTAACTTGCTTTGTTCATTAATAATGCATTAGGAATACTTCCCATATTATTAACTAGCTTGTGCAACATCCTTGCAAATGCATATATAATAATCTATTGTGAGGACACACTATATCTAGTTGCCACTAGGCTGCATATACTACTAGATACTGAGATTCCTAAAATTTAAATTAATATTATTAACGAGAGGCCCAGTGCATGAAATTTGTGCATGGGGGGAGGGTTGGCCCTCAGTCCAGCCTGCACCCTCTCCAATCTGGGACCCTTCAAGGGATTGGGCCTAAATGGCCAGTAGGACATCCCGCTCACAATCCAGAACTGCTGGCTCCCAACTGCTTACCTGACTGCCTTCCTGAATGCCCTTGCCAGCCTGATCACCCCCTAACCACTCCCCTGCCAGCCTAATTGATGTGTAACTGCTCCCCTGCCAGCCTGTTTGTTCCTAACTGCCCTCCACTGCTGGCCTGGTCACCCCTAACTACCCTCTTCTGTAGGCCTGGTCCTTCTCAACTGCTCGCCTCTGCAGGCCTGCCTCCCCCCACTTTCCCCCACAACTGCCCTTTCCTGCAGACCCAGTCACCCTCAACTTCCCTCCTCTGCTGACCTGGTCATCCTTAACTGCCCTCCCCTGCAGGCTTGATCACCTCCAACTGTCCTCCCTTGTAAGCCTGGTTCCTCCAAACTGCCCTCCCTGCTGGCCATCTTGTGCTGGCCATCTTGTGTCCACATGGGGGCAGGATCTTTGACGACATAGGGGCAGCCATCTTTTGTGTTGGAGTGATGGTTAATTTGCATATTACTCTTTTGTTAGATAGGATAGAAGTCTGGTACATGGATGGGGGCCAGCTGGTTTGCCCTGAAGGATATTTCAGATCAGAATGTGGGTTCCCTTGAGGGGTGGGGTGGCCTGGGCGAGGGGCCTGTGGTGGTTTTCAGGCTGGCCATGCCCCCCAGCAACCCAAGCTGAGGCCCTGGCGTCTAGGATTCATTTATCTTCTATAATTGAAACTTTATAGCCTTAAGTGGAGGCCTAGACAGGCCAGGGCTGCAGAAGCTTGGCTTCCTCCATTGCTGGGGGCAACCCTAGCCTCCTGTTGTCTCCAGCTCTGTGGCTGCCACCATTTCTGTTAGGATTTATTTATCTTCTATAATTGAAACTTTGTAGCCTTAAATGGAGGCCTGGGCCCACCAGGGTGTGTGGAAAGCTTGGCTTCCTCCATCATCAGGGAAACCCAAGCCTCCCTCCCGCTCTCTTCATGGCTGCAGCCATTTTGATTGGGGTTAATTTGCATACTTGCTTCTCATTGGCTGATGGTCGTAGCTAGTGGGCATGGCTGGTGGGTGTAGCAGACTGATGGTTAATTTGTTATATAGGATGCTGTATTATATATGTTTATAGTTAATTGCTTACACATATTCTTAGCTATTTGAGGTAATAAATTTCTAGAAGGGAGATTGTTACATTGGAGGATTTTTATATATAGTAGGACAATTGTAAATAAGTCATTTTCCACTAGCATTCACTTAAAAGTGATCTTTGCCAGCTCCTTCCCTCAGCATCCTGTGAGAATGTGATTGGCTGTGTGGGAACCTGGCCCTCACTTTCTAACCATTGGCTGTTTCTTCCCAAATGTACATGTCAGTACTGGAAAGTAGAAGACCCCTGGCCAGCTCTCCTCCTGCAAATGTTTCTCTCCACTTACTGTTCTGCATTTCTCCACCCCTGACTTCCATAGCCTTGGGAAATCATATCCATGGGTGTCAGATTAGTTCCTCAACTGAACTCCTCATCATCGTGCTCTCAGACCTTGGTATCCACCAAGCTCCCATGCTCCTCTTAGCTCACTGCTTTCTGTGGACCACTGAAAGGGAGTCACACTGTCTTCCCTGCCCGTTTCCAGCAGGAAGAAATGGCTCAGCATTCTCCAAGTTCTTATTGCCTCTCCTTGGCCATTACGTCACATCCTGGTGTAAAAATAGCCTCTCCTTTGGGCATCATAGTATCTTGCTGTCTGTCCAACTTTCTCACTTTCTCTCTCTGCTGACACCCTTGCCTCAGCCAGATGATTTTTTTAAAATACATGTTAGAGTAAGCCATTCTTTGCCTAAAATCACCTAGCCATCCCCAATACACATAGACTAAAATCTGAAATCCTTCCCATGACCTACAAACCTTTACATTATTTGTGCTCCATTCTCATTTCTTGCTAGTCTCTAAGTACACTATGACCTCAGGGATTATAAGTCACACTTCCACTGCCTGCAGGTGCTGGCTTAAATATTTCTGTATCACAGAAGCCATCTCCAACCAACACATCTAAAATAGTTATGGGGCTCCTACCTGATCTCATTCTCTACTTCCTACCTCCACTCATGGCAGGCATGAAATTATATGTGTCCATGAAAGTAGGGAAATTTTTTGTTTTCTTTGATGGGGAAAATCCATTGTCTTTAATATTTGGCATGTAAGAAGTCCTGAGTCAATACTTGTTGAATGAATGAATGAATGAATGAATAAATGACATTTTGGTCACTCACCCACACTTATTTTGACACTCTACATATTTGATAATGTAATCATCTCTTTTCTTATCTTGCAAAAGAGTACAAACTCCCTAAAGACAGGGCTTCATCCTATTTTTTAGTTTCACGTACACTTAGGAAGGACCTGATATGTGATGGAGACTTGGGGACAATATTTGTTGAACTGAGTGCTCCTCTTATTCAGACCTCTTTTTTTAACCTCCCCTATCATCCCAGTTTTTCAGGTGAGAGACAGGCCCAGAGGAGCTCAGAGAATTTCCCAAGCTTGGGAATGGCTGAACCATGACTTAAACTCACATATTTTTAACCCCAAGCCACGTTCTTTTTTTTTTTAATCTTGTTTTCCCTGTTAATGGCCTATCCTCATCTTGAATTGATCTATACAGAAGCTTCCAGCAATAAGCACATGCTGTGAAAAGTTATACTTGAAACCTTGGGATCCTTAATTTGTCAAATGTTTGGAAAAAAATATATACTACTCTAATTATAGAATGTAGATGGCACTTCAAAAATGTACAAACTAAGTAATTTAACAAAGTAGAACATGAGACAGTCATGCTGTATAAAGTGACCTTATTTTTTTAAGGGGCAATTTTTGCGACTCTCCCTTTGAAAGGCATAAACAGGCTGCCTACACCTTCCTGATGATAAAATTACCTAAAACAGTGGTTCTCAATACCACGACCCTTTAATGCCATGACCCTTTAAACAGTTCCTCATGGTGACCCCCAACCATAAAATTATTTTCATTGCTACTTCATAACTGTAATTTTGCTATTGTTAATGAATCATAATGTAAATATCTGATATGTAGAATGTATTTTCATTGTTACAAACTGAACATAATTAAAGCATAGTGATTAATCACAAAAACAATACATAATTATATATTGTGAAATGTTATTTCTAATTACAAATAAATGAAATTTTGTCTTGAAGCATGGTGTAGCATGGGTAATAGTCTTTATATAACAACAGTAAACTACATTGCTACATTTTATGACAGTATGCATAAAAAGCCAACGTCAGTGCGGAGGTTGAGATTGCTTCTTTCTCACCAGATCAGAAATTCTCGAGGCAGTCTTTGCAAGAGCACAACAAAGGTCATCTTCTAAAACAAGTCTACTTCTATATTTAGACTTGATAACCAACAAGCTGTAAAACCCTGTTTCACAAAGATATGTTGTTGGAAATGGAGGAAGAAGGTGCAACACAGTCTCAGACAGGCTATGACTGCAAACACTTGATCTAGAATTTTGTAACTGGCATTGTAGAGAAATCAGTTCTCACTGCATCGCTGTTAATAAGTTCAAGAACATCTTCAACTTTGACTATGAATGGGCTTCTGGCAAGTGAAAATGGGGTGTCAGGTAGATTTGGAAAGTACAATGAAATTTCGTCTGCAAGCATATGCAAGTGTTCTTTCACAGAAATTATCATTGTAATCCTTTTGTCTGGTTCAATATCATGTTCCTGAAAGAAAGTAGTAAGGTAGGCAACATGTAAACTTTATTTTCATCCAATTTTTCTTTTTGCCAAAGGTGAAGTTTCATTTGCAATGATCGGATCTTTTCAGACAAACCAAGGCATGTTGCATTTGGTCCTTGCAGTGATAAATTTAACTCATTCAAAATGTCAACTAAGTAAGCTATTTTTTGCAGTTCACTTTTATCCCTGAAAAGTGCTTCGAATTGCTGTCTTGTTTTCTGATTAAAATAATGTTTTGAGTTCATCATGAAGCTCAAAAACACATTTTAAAACTTTTCCTCTCAACAACCATCTCACTTCAGTGTAAATAGCGGAGCATTGTTCGGCGCATCCAACTCGTTGCACAGTTGTGAAAATAGTTGACTATTTAAAGTGTTCACCTTTACAAAATTGAAAGAACTTATGATACTTTTCATTACTTCTTATAACTCTTGTGGCAGCCTCTTCATTGCTAATATTTACCAATGAGTTCCAATGACTTTTGGTGACTAATTCAGTACCAAACCTTGAAATCCAGATCGACATCCTAGCATAGCTGGAGCACCATCTGTGCAAACACCACAAACTTTTTTCCAAGAGATTTATGCTCTTTCAGAAATGAACCAACTGTGTCAAATACCTCATGTGCAGTAGTTGTCATTTTAAAAGGTTTGCAAAAAAGAAACTCATCTTTAAAGTCGCCATCATTAATATACCTCATGTAAATCAATAACTGTGAACAGTTTGCAACATCAATAGATTCATCAAGCTGGATACTAAATATTGGAAGTGGAACAGATTTAATTTCCTGGATTACCTGATCAAGAATATCAGCAGACATGTCATCTATTCTTCTGTGGATAGTGTCATTAGATAAGGAATTGAACTCAATTTTGTAACAAATTCATCTCTGATCATAACTTGAATAATGTATTTGGCTGCTGGCAATAGTAAATCCTCAGCAATGGTGTGAGATTTCATAGCTCTGGAAATTCTGAGTGCCACAAAATATGAAGCTTCAATGGCTGCTACTTTTTGTTTGTAGTAATTGCCAGCTGTGTCAAGTCTGGCTTTCTTGAGTCCATCAGCTTTGCTTCTAAAATAGATGATATCCTTGCCTGCAAAGCTTGGATGCTTGCTAACAAAATGGCATTTTAATTTGTTCGGCTTCATAGATTTGGCTGATAGAACTTCACAACAAATAACACATTGTGGTTTCTCAATTCCTGCTGTAATAATTGAGGTAAAAATCATACTGTAAAAAATCCTCACTAGATTTTCTTTTCTTAACATTCTTCTCGACACGATTTATTGTCATGGGATGGTTTGCTAATGAAAATAATATGTAACAATAGCTTTAATAATACAAAAGATGATACATGGCATAGTTTAGTCAATACAGTTCATTAAAGTTTCCTATGATTTGCCATTCTGTGTTGTTTTTTTACATACTTGTTACTATCACAAGGGGGCAGTATTCACATCAACCAAGCTGAATATAAAAAGACTGATCAGCATCCAGATTAAGTTTACATGGTACAGACTTTTTTTTTTTTTTTGCAGTAGTTGATGATTTTACAGTATAGTGGTACCTCGAGATACGAGTTTAATTCGTTCCATAACCTTGAGGCGTGGGAAACTATGAGACACTCTAGTCGTGGTAAACTGGTGGGTCATGTGCAGCTGGCCTATCTGCGCGATTACTCCTATCTCAAATGTTGCTCGTATTTCAAAGCAAAAATCGCACAGTCGACGGCTCTTATCTAAAAAAATCTCGTATTTTAGGGCACTCATATCGTGAGGTACCACTGTATATGATTTTACATTTACCCAATAACTATAATTCATGAAGTGTTGTTTTACCTCTAATACTGCTGCTTTCAACACAGTAGATGCTTTTAACAGAGTAACTGCTTTCAACACAGCAACTGCTTTCTACACAGTAGCTGCTCTCTGCACAGTAGCTGCTCTCTACACATGTGTGACTGGTCCGCATAAGTACATTATGATGCCAACCCTGTCACATACACCTGTTTTTGTACGGGGTGTATGTGACGGGGTTGGCACAATGATGTCATCACGCTGGGTACTCATATGTGGGTGTACCTGCATGTGGGCAGACCTACCTGGAGATGGATAGAGGAGCGATGTCTCGGTTCCTAAGGCCATTGGAAACATGTGTTTTCTGATGGTTTTAGGCGACTGCTGTGAAAAGGTCGTTTGACCCCCAAAGGGGTCGCAACCCACAAATTGAGAACTGCTGACCTAAAGGGAGCCCATTAAGAACCAGTTATGAAATTTTAACCATCAATTATAAAAGTGGGCCTTTCTAATTACAGACAAGCCTTAGCATTGGGGACTGCATTATTGCTGCTTACATGAGCTTTCAGCTCTAACTAAAACCAAACATATGTGAGCTGGATTTTATCCCACATTCCCACAACCTATATAATAAAAGGCTAATATGCAAATCCACCAAATGGCAGCACAATTGGTTGCTGTGACACACACTGACCACCAGGGGGTAGGAGCTTCCCTCTGGTGGTCAGTGTGCTCCCACAGTGAGAGCATCATTCAGCCAGAAGCCAGGCTCTCAACTGGCAAGTGCAGCAGCAGTGGCGGGAGCCTCTCCTGTCTCCATGGCAATATTAAGGATGTCCAACTCCTGAGGGCTCCCAGACTGCGAGAGGATGTAGACTGGGCTGAGAGCTCTCTCCCTGCCCCCCGCAACTACTCTCCAAGTGCATGATTTTCATGCATCGGGCCTCAATTTCTAATAATTATATTGTGACAGCATCAACACTACCCTCAGTGGAAGTCTAAAACCTCATGACTCAAAAATGATCTACAGGAAAACTCCCAGAAGCAAAGGGAAATGAGAATAAGGACAAGGCCTCATATCATAACCAACTATCCCTAGGAACAGTATTCTTTATTTTTTAATGCATTTTCTAGAAGTAACTAAGAATCTCCAATTCTGCCATTTCTCCCACAGAATGCACACTAACTATAAACCACAGTAGCGAACCTTGTGTGACAATTCCCACTGCACCCAGAGTGTGGCGTGAAGGAAGAGAGCAAAGTGCTCAATTCATCCATTAGTTGCACACATATTTCTGGAGCAGTGGATAAGACCAAAGGTCCCACCTTTATAGAGTTTATATTCAAGTTGTAACTAAGAGTGATTATGAAATCTACTCAAGAGGTCTTTACAAATAAGCACGGCAAGGACCTAACAGGGGAAAGAGAGCACTTTTGCCTAAACTGTAGACTCACCCATGTCTCCCAAATGCTGGTTGTGAAATGAAGTCAGGTGTTAAACTTTGCTTAAAAATAGTAATGCCCTTATTTTAATTTTAAATTTATTTTTTTATTGTTAACAATATTACAGATACCTCCCATTATCCTCCTTTTGCTTCCTCTATGCAGCCCCATCCCACCCCAGGCTTTCTGTACACTATTGTTTGTGTCAATGAGCTATATATACATGCATATAAGTTCTTTGGTTAATGTGTCAAAAAATACTGTTTTTTCATTTAAGCCAGTGACACATACTAACTTACGTAATTATGTAATACTAGAGGCCCAGTGCACAAAATTCATGCACTGGCGGGGAGGGTGTCCTTCAGCCCAGCCTGCACCCTCTCCAATCTGGGACCCTGAGAGGGATGTTTGACTGCACATTTAGGCCCGATCCTGGTGAACATCCAGTCAAACATACCTCTCACAATTCAAGACTGCTGGCTTCCAACTGCTTCACCTGCCTGCCTGCCTGATTGCCCCTAACCTCTTCTGCCTGCCAGCCTAATCACCCCCTAACCACTCCCCTGCCAGCCTGATTGATACCTAACTGCTCCCCTGCCAGCCTAATTGCCCTTAACTGCCCTCCTCTGCCAGCCTGGTCACCCCTAACTGGCCTCCCATGCCAATCAGGTCACCCCTAATTGTTCTTCCCTGCAGGCCTGGTCATTCCCAACTGCCCTCTCCTGCTGGTCCAGTCACTCCTAACTTCCCTCCCTTGCCAGCTTGGTTGCCTTAACTGCCCTCCCCTGCAGGTCTGGTTGCTCCCAACTGCCCTCCCCTGATGGCCTAATTGCCCACAAGGGCCCTTCTCTGCTGGCCATCTTATGGTGGCCATCTTGTGTCCACATAGGGACAGCCATCTTTGCCCATATAAGGGTGGCCATCTTGTGTGTTAGAGTGATGGTCAATTTGCATATTACTATTTTATTAGAAAGTATTTACAATATGTATAAACACACATAAAAAGACATCATATATAACTATTTGTAAATATTTTTAGATACATATTTAAAGATAAAAGAGACTTTTCCATTTAAAGAAAAACAATATACATAATACAGCAAAAACAGTGAAGATGACACACCAAAGTTTTGTAAACACTAATTTCTTTAGAAAGTGTTTTTATTTAAATATGTTTTCATTGATTTCAGAGATAGGGAAGGGCAGGGAGAGATAGGAACATGGATTGGCTGCTTTCTGCATGCTGGGCATGTGCCCTGACCAAGAATGTAGTGACCTCCTGCTACATGGGACAATACTCAACCAAATGATTCACACCAGCCAGGTTTTAGAAAGTGATTTTAACCAACCTAATTCCTAGTTGCAGATGCACAAATCTTGATATTAAAAAGAATTACTTAATTCTAGAATGTTCTATCAAACAAATGAATTTATATATATATGTATATGTGTGTATATATATGTATATGCATATATATATGTAACACACATATAATCAAATAACTACTTGTATAATAAAAATAATATTGATTGTGTTTTTTGTGTGTTTTTTTAAAATATTTCAGGCACTGTACTAATCATTTTACATATTTTATATTATTTATACAAAAGAAACTTACGAGATAGTTAAAATTACTGTTTCCTCTTATGGTTTAAGGAACTATGCTACAATAGGACATAATCTATCCTAATATATATAAACCCTGGGTTGTAACAACCAGTAATAACTGAGGCTTGATCAACTGAAAGTCAGTGCTGGGTTGCCACTGCTTCTCCTGCAGGGGAGGTGCCCCAGCACTGACTGCTGAGGGGGCTTCAAATCAAAACCAGAGAGAGGCCTAAAGAGAGAAGCAGGGACTGATCCATTGCCTCTGTGACAGCTTTTGATCAGCACTTGGCTCTCTCTTTCTCTCCCAGTCTGGCCAGCAGTCATGCCTCCATTTCTCTCTAGGCCTCCACGGGGGGGCTGCTGATCATCCCCATCTTTATGATCAGGCCCCATTGATAGTCCCAGAAACACTGACTGGCATAGAAATCAACCAATCATAACCAAATTGGCCAGCAGAGGAGGGCAGTTGGGAGTGAGATCAGGCCTGCAGGCAGAGGCAGTTAGGGGTGATCAGACAGGCAGGCAGGTGAGCAGTTAGGGCCAGCAATCCCAGATTGAGAGAGGGATGTCCGATTGCCAGTTTACTCTCGACCCCACAGATATCAGTTGGAGAATGTGTATGCTGGGCTGAGGGAACCCCCCTCGATGCATGAATTTTGTGCATCAGGCCTCTAGTATTAATAAAAGGGTAATATACTAATTAGATTGGATATCTTCCAGACATCCATCCAGACATCCTTATGGACAAAGCCATGTGGCAGGGGCCAAGGCAGAGGCAGTTAGGGGCAACCAGGCCAGCAGGAGAGGGCAGTTGGAGGTGATCAGGCCAGCAGGCAGAGGTGGTTAGGGGTGATCAGGCAGTCAGGCAGGTGAGTAGTTAGGATCCAGTGGTCCCAAATTGCAAGAGGGATGTCTAACTAATGGTTTAGGCCCAATCCCACAGCGATGCTGGATTGGAAAGGATGCAGGCTGGGCTGAGGTAACCCTCCCCCATGCACAAATTTCATGCACTGGGCCTCTAGTCCTATATAATAAAAGCCTGATATGCTAAGTGTTTGGTCATCTCATCAGCCATTCAACCAAACAAAGCATGATATGCTAATGATATGTTAAGGTCGCTCAGCCACTCACTATAATGTGCACTGACCAACAGGGGAGACAGACAGTTGACGGGTTGACCAATCACTATGACATACACTGACCACCAGGGGGCAGATGCTCTGACTGGTAGGTTAGCTTGCTGCTGTGGTCCAGCCAATCAGGACTGAGCAAGATGGGCCAGACATGCCTTGGAGCTCTCCCATGATCCTTCCCCACTAGCAAACTTCCCGCATCCCCCTGACCCCAATCATGCACCAATGGAGTCCCTCAGCTTGGCCTGTGCCCTCTCGCAATCCAGGCTGAGAGACCTCACCCCCTGCAACAAGTGCAAGAATTTTGTGCATCGGGCCTCTAGTTAGAGATATAAGAATTAGAAGAAGCAAAGCTATCCTTATTTTTACATAACATATTTATATATCTGGAAAATAGTAATAAATTAGTGGAAAATTACTACAAACAAGACAAGATAATAAAGTAGGAGATATAAGGTCAATACTAAAACCAATAGCTTTTATATCTTATATAATAAAAGGCTAATATGCAAATCATCTCCTCAAGAGTTTGACCACTCGCTATGACATGCAGTGACCATCAGGGGGCAATGCAGAACAAACAAAGGCCCTAGCTGGCAGTTGGCAACCAGGGGAAGAAAAGCTCCAATCAGCCCTGATTACTGACCAGGCCTAGGCATCCTACCCAAGCAAGAATTTCATGCACCAGGCCTGTAGTGTATATATCCTATATAATAAAGAGCTAATATGCTAATTAGACAGGACTGCAGAATGACCTTCTCAGACAACCAGTGGGTGGGGTCACAGGGCTGCAGGGTCATGGGATCATGAGGCAGCCAGGCTGTGAGGGCCAAGTCGCTAGGGCTAAGTGCCTTGCATGAATTTCATGCATCAGGCCACTAGTATCCTATATAATAAAGAGGCAATATGCAAATTAACCCTCATGCCCTCACAAGATGACTGCCTATCACCAGGCCAGCAGGAGGGTTAGTGAGGGATAACCAAATGATGGAACAAGCAGGCTGCATGGGGCGACCAGGCTGGTGAGGAGGCTATGTGGGACAACCAGGCCAGCGGGGGGAGAAGGGGAGCAGTTGTGGGTGACCAGGCCAGTAGGGGGGGCAATTAGGGGTGACCAGGCTAGTGGGGGGATGCAGTTGGGAGTGATCAGGCTGGCAGGGGGCGTAGTTGGGGACCATTAGGCTGG
>PVJN01040144.1:0-19439 GCA_004026805.1 Lasiurus borealis | reverse complement strand
CCAAGAAAGGAAGGCCAGATGGATGGAGGGTCCACAGTATATATTTGTACAGAATCATTTATAAAGTTTTTATACTTCTCAAAAAAGTCTTTCTAATGTGGGCTGTCGGACAGGTATTGTGCTTCTGTGCCGACCAGCTTGTTGTTCCTTGTGTTTAGTGCAATGTTTAGTGAGAATCCAGTGTCTGAATCATTTATGCAAATAAAGAATTTGAGAATTATTTATTGCACTGCCGCCAAAACAGCTCTGAATTCTGTTGTTGTCTGTTGAGATGTGACACTGGCCAGTGTATCAGTCGGCTATTGCCACAATCATGCTGTGTAACAAGCCTCCCCCAAAGCCACATCTTAACACAACTAGCATTTATGCTCATGCTCCTGGGTCTGTAGGGTTGGGCTTACCTAAGGCTCCTCATTAGACTTTAGGTCAAGTTCAGGGCATCTTCTCAAACCACACCCACTAACATTTCAGTGGCCAAAGTAAGTCACATGACTCAGCCAGTCAATGAGGAAAGGCTGGAGACTCCACCTAGCATGGGAGGAGGGAAGTGTGTTTTTGCTGAACAGTAATGCATATTATCATAGAATACATGGCCTTGTATTCTTCCACCTGGCTAGCTACAGATGGGTTTCTCTGTAGGGCTAAATATGGGGTAAATGCATAGATACACACACGTATGTGTACATGCACATGCACACACACAGCTATGACTCTGCCTAGTGAGTTCCTGCTGTATGTTCTTCCCTGCACATGTTTCAGGAGTCAGAGCCCATCAACAGACCCAGAGTCAAACTCAAGTTCTACCACGTGCAAGCTGTGTGGCCTCCAGTGGGCTGCTTAGCTCTGAGGAGGGTGTGTCCTGCTGTCCCCGTAATTATGTAGCAGGGCCTGAGAGTGACTGGCTGCCTCTGTGTCTCCTCATCTGTGAGAGAGGGTGGTTATTGAACCTGGGGCACCTGCCTCTCAGTGTCGTGGGGCTCACGTGAATTAACACCAGTACTTGGGGCAGTGCTGGTTCCAGAAAGCTCTCTACAGATGCCAGATGCTCTAGAGTCTATTTATCACAAGGTGGCTGCGGTGCAGGGCCAGCCTAACTGGCTACAGAGCAAACTTCACCCCCAGCTTCTGCACCCAAGAATGCTCCTTCTCCACTGAGAGTTGACCCAGGCGCCAGCTCACCCTCAATCTCTCAGAGCTGGTGTCTGACACTCTCATGTGAGTGGCCCCGTTTTGCAGATGGAGAAACTGAGTTTCCAAGAAGGCAGAGTCTCCTGTAGCCTCTGAGTTCAGTCCTGGGCTGTCCCACGCTGTCCCGCGGTGTGACCTGGCTGGACAGGGACTTCCCCTCTGAGCCTCAGTTTCTCTGCCTATAAAACAGAGATGATGATAACTACTCTCTCTTAAGAGAACTATGGTCAGAATGAGGAGCAGGTAAAAAAACTTAACACCATTCCTGCATATACAACCAATGAACGTTAGATATTTCAAGCTCAGATCTGCATTTAACTCAGTGTGGCCATGGGGAGGTGGGTGAGACAAGACCGGAACTTTCTGTCCTCATCTCTCATATTTTGAGCAGAAGAGAAGGGGGCACAGTCTTCCCCGGGGCCTGGAACTAATACGTTGACCCGGTTCTGGCTTGTGGCTCTCTGTGCCTCAGGGCCACCATCAATCAGGCACAGAAGGTGTTGAGCTGAGGGAGGGAGAAATGGAGGGAGCTCTTGCAAGTCATGGAAACTGAACAGCTCATTAACCTCCGTGCACAGGCTGCAGGGGAAGTGCCTGGGAGCCAGAACAAGGCCTGGATGAGGGCCCCCAGCTGCCGGGTGGCAGGGACATGGCCTCAGACCCTTCTGGTCCCGGGGCTCCCCTTCACCACTGTCAGGCTGAGACCCTCGCCTCCCGTGTCCCATCAGCCTCTGCCCAGGCACAATGCCGAGCACATTACATTTGTCATTTAATCCTCTCAAGTCCTGTGAACGAAAATACTCGGTTGTACAGATGGAGCCACTGAGCTCAGAAAGGGTAAGTAACTTGCCCAGAGTCGCGCAGTGCGGAGCCAGGACCCAAACCCAAACTATTAGACTCTGGGGCCCGTGCTCTGAACTGCGGTTCTGGGCGCCTCCCCCAAAGACAGATGGCAATGAATTCAAGAGGTTCTCAACCAGGCGCGATGCTGCCCCACAACGCACAGGACAGACCCCACCCCACTGATGGATTGCCCAGCCCAGGGTGAGCAGCGGGTTAAGAGCAGCAGGTGAAGCAGCAAGTCCAGGGCAGGGCAGGGCGGGGCGGGGCGTGCCGGCAGGTTTGCAGGGGGAGCGATGAGAAAAGCTCTCCCAGAAGAAAGCGATTCATCCACCTTCATTGTGCGAATGCAGCGAGAAATCATGTGCGTTTCAAAGGGACAGACTCCAACTCAAGAAATGCTAAACACGTAGGGGACTGGCAGGGCGCCAGTGATGCCACCCTCCTGCATCCAACAGGTGCCCGTGCACTCATCCCCTGTCTTACAGCACAGCCCCGGGAGGTGGGGATGGCCCTCCCCGTGCGGTAGCCACAGAAGCTCACGGAGGTGATGCACGCTCCAAAGTTGTAGCTAGAAAGGGCACCGATGACCTTGTGCCAGGGTGGGCCGCACTTTGAGAACAAACTCAACACTAGCCTCAGGGGTCTGCCCCTCTCCCCCATTCCAACCCCCCCCCAACCCCGCCCCAGCAGTCTGCCTGAGCGGAGAGCATCCGTGTGCGTGCAGGCAGGTGACCCCGGAGCGGGGGCTGGGTCTTGGCTGCAAACCCCTGGACGGCTCTGCGACCCGAGTAAGTCCTCTGTGTCTCCGAGCCTTCATCTGTTCACCTGAACCAGTCGTAATGGTCCCTCTTTCTTGTGTGATGGATACTCAGCGACATGGCGTGACCTGCTCAGTGGTCAGCACAGAGTGAGCCCGCCGTGGTGCAGGTTGGGGCACCCGGGAGCAGGGTTGGGACTGGAACGGGATGTTCGTGGAGAGCCTCGAATGCCGGGGGCTCGGCCTGAGGCGGTGGGAGTCCGGTCAGCCATCAGTTGACGAGAAGTGGGAAGACACTTAGGTGTGTTTCTCCCACTTCCTCCAAGAGCCCCGGGGGCCCAGGCGGGCCGCGCTGGAGCACAGAGAGTGTGGTGGGGGGGGGGGGGGGCTTGAGCTCCAGGAAGCAGTGGGGCTGGACAAGGGGCGTCCTGGCCGTGGCTCAGACCCTCTTCCATCAGGCCTGCAGGTTCCAGAGGCGGCCCCACCCCACCTTCCAGGAGCTGACTTCCGAGTGCTCCCCCCGCCACATCCACCCACACACCCACACCTGCCCACTTTCAAAACGCTCAAATCCCCCCCGCTCCCCACCTGGCCCCCTCCCCGCACACCCTGATCCCCACACTCGCTCACCCCACCCCTTCCTGAGGCCTCCCGGGGGTGTCATCGTTTTAGGGCCCCCAGTGGACAGTGGGGACTCCCGCTCCTGCCCTTCCAGGTGCTCCCAGTTGCCACCACATTTGGCAGTTGGACCTTTGTCCCCTGCACCATTTGTAACTCGGGAAGCTCTCCGGCGTTACCCAATGGGAAGCCACATCTCGCCGCTAACACGCCAAATGAGGGAACGCACACTCCTAGGCGCCGAGTTCGGTGGCTTCAGCCAGTGCCCAGTTTCCCTGAAATGTGCTCTCGGCAAACTAGTCAGTGTGGCCCAAAGGGCCTGGGTGACACTAAGTGTGTCTCTGCTACGGGACTTGTCAGAGCCTTTAGTGTGCTCATGTACCTGTAAGCTCTCCCAGAGAGGGCTAGAGCGGACAGTTTTCCCAACTCTCTAGCCCTTCGTTCACTAGCTTGGAGGATTTGTGTCCCATGTGGTTCTTTGAGAAACGCTGCTGTCAGCCCTGGGAAAAGCTCAGAGTACATCCTTGGATCGTTTACAGACCATGTAGCATGATAACCCATGTTTTCTGAACCATTAAATGAAAGAAAGGGTGGGGGAACCTTAGGGGAAACATACACTCTCAGCTTTCTATTTTGCCAAGTAAAGACATCAAAAAGCAAAGCAAAACTCAGACAAGATTTCTCCAACTCACTGTCACCATTATTGTATAAAGAAAGACTCGCTAGCCCTGGCCAGTGTGGCTCAGGTGGTGGGGCATCGTGCCATGCATCAGAAAGCTCGCTGGGTTAATTCCTGGTCAAGGCACATGCCAGGGTTGTGGTTCGATCCCCGGTGAGGGGCATGCAGGAAACATCTCCCATTGATGTTTCTCTCTCCCTATCCTTTCCTCTCTCTCTAAAATCAATTTTAAAAATCTTTAGAAGGAAAGAAAAGAAAAAGAAATGTTAGCAAAAAATGAGGGCAGCCATAATTTGAGGAATAAACATAAAAATAATATACTCTTCCCATTTTTGAAAGTCCAGAGAACACTTCGGCATGGCCCAGCACAATCCCTAGACGAATGTCCGGGCGCCATCCACTTAGTGCTGAAGTCCCAGCTCTGGAGTTTGATGCCAGGGCTTTGAGCCCCAGCTCTTCCACTCAATGACCTGGAGCCCCCGTAGCTGCCGTTCTGAGTGCCCCTCCCCTCCCCTGGGTGCTTTGGCTTCTAACGGCTGCTCCCGGGATCTCTCAGAAACAGTGACTGTCCTCCAGAAGCCGGGCTGAGTTTGCAAATCCCCAGGACAGCCCTTAGCAGTGACTGTCTGCTGTGACCTCCAAGGTGGACCTCACCCTCCAGAGCCCTCCGCAGGGTCAGGCTGAGGCTGGGGCCTTGCCTGAAACTGCTCCTTGCCTGCCTCCTCCCCCACCCACTTACCCATCTCTCCTGGGGTCGCTGCCTGTGGCGGCTCCTCTCAGAGTCTGCTGGTGGGAGAACCTTCGCCTTGTTATGCAAATCTGTGAGCCTCAGCGTCCTCGGGCCTCAGTAGGGGTAATACTCACATCCACCTTCTTAGCTGGAGGAGAAGTCTCCAGGAGATGATGGATGGAGCCATTAAGTGTGGAGCCTCGCTCGCTGGCTCGTAAGTCAGGGAAGGCTGATGTTTGCCATCCTTACTAGGATGTGATTGGAACCGACGTGTCTTTGGGGTTCGGAGAGCTGAGTTTTCTACAAGAAACTGCCTAGGGAGTCACAGGCACCAGTGGACCCAGCCTCTCTCTGCCCCCACTCCCTGCCTGGCACTGGGTCCCCTCTAGCACTGGACTCCTTCTTTCCACTTATTTGCTGGTTTTCTCTTTTCCCGTTGACATCTGGTTCCATACCCGCAGCCTGCCCTGGGGTTAGGTTTGGGAGCATGCTAGCAGACAGCATTTCTGCTATGTTCTAACACGATCCTGATTCTTTCCCTGTGTGTTGTTTTCCAATACCAATGAGATTTTATTTAAAAAAACAAAAAATAAAAAAAGGAAGGAGGGAGGATCAGACCCACTTAAAGAACAACAGCTGGAAATTCTAGAAGCACTTGCCCAGGAGGCCGGCATGAAATGCAGTTGAGCAATGTCCCCTGGACACTGGGCTGGGAGGAGGAGGCTTGACCACACCACTCCCTGCGCCCAGTCTGTGGTCGCTCCGTTACGTACACTGCAGCCCCAGGCCCCCATGACTGGTGCTTAGTTTTGTTCCGCACACAAGAGAATGGTTCTAATTTCTCAAACTAGTGGCCCAGTGCACGGAATTCATGCACATTAAAAGGGGATTAGAGAAAATAATCTAATATTGCTATTTGCCCTTTCTCTATAATAGAAGTGTCAGAGATGAAAGAAAATTAGTAAAATGTATATGAAAACCTTCCTCCTGTCAGAGTGGACCCAGAGTCAAGTCCCACCCACCTGTGGTGCCTCAGAATCTATCTCACGAGACCCAAACCCAGCCAGCTCCAACCCCATTGGGCGAGATCCAGACCCAGCCTGCCCCACCCTTGTCAAGTCCTGCCATGTCGGGGGATAGTCTCAGGTCCCCCGTCAAGCCCTGCAAGGTGGGGGGCATGCCTTGAGATACCCCATCAAGCCCTGCCAGGTGGGGGGCACAGCCTCAGGACCCCAGCCTGGCATCAGGAGAGGGCACAGCCTCAAGTTTCCTGGCACCAGGGTGGGGAGCACAGCCTGAGGTTCCCTGTCAAGCCCTGCCGGACAAGAGGCACAACCTGAGGTCCCCATCAAGCTCTGCTAGGTGGAGGGTGCAGCCTGAGGTCCCCAGCCCAGCACCACACAGCCTCAGGTCCCTGCTGATTGCTCATTAAGGCTCATTACGGAAACTTGGCCTCCACTATGGATGCAGCCATCTTGTGCTACAGAAACCCTGCCTCTGCTGTGGGTGTTGCCATATTTGTGATGGTGTGACGGTCAATTTGCATATTCCCTCTTTATTAGATAGGCTGAGTGAGTAAAATGGCAGGCCTCCCTGCTGTCGAAGTCTCAAATGGTCGAAGATCATCTCCTGACCTACAGATTAATTAACACAAGAAATATCTGCTGAGCACCTACCATATGACCCTTTCTGTGCTTAGGCACTAGGATGGGAAAAATGGTGAGAATGACACAGATAAGGGGGAGCTCAGTCTTGGGGGCACATGGGACAAGCAGGCAAATCTTGGTGCCATGAGGTCAGTGCTGAGCCAGGGCCAGCCTGGGGCCCTGGGGGCTCAGGGGAGTCACCTGCCTGGGGTGGGAGATGGACTCAGAAAAAGCTTGCAGGAGAAGGTGATGTCTATATGTACACCAGGAATCAACTAGCTTTTCTAGAACTCTCTCCCAATTTCTGGAGACCCCTCTCCAGCATCCTCAGGGGATCCTTTGACTGACGGGGAGCTCATTGCCTCACAAGGCAGTCCACTGTGCTTTCTCCCTGCTCCTCACAAGACTATCTCCTTTCCTCATGACATTTACTCCCGAGGAGGAGCCAGGGTGCAATCACCTGACCTCAGGGCCCTTCCCTGGGCAGCCTGAAGCCCCAGTCTGTGCCCACGTCACCTGCCCCACGTCTGGCCGAGGAGGCCCCGTGGCTGACAGCCCAGCCAGCTGCCCGCTCCCTTCTCGGCTTGACAAGCCAGGCCGGCTGAGTCACGGGCTCGGCTCTCCCAGCCCACGTGGGGTCTGGGTCTGAGCCAGGGGGTGAGCTGCCTGCCAGGCTGCCCATCCGTCAGGCCAAAAGGAGACTATGAGCCTCACTGAGGATTAGACCTAAGAACATTCTGGAATCCCACGTTCGACCTCGGAGCTTTCCAAGGGGCAGACCCAGCAGGCAGGCATGTTAATTCTACCAGTGAGGACACCGAAGCATCCACGCGTGTGGGGCCTGTCCCGCCTGAGAACGGCCATTGAGTCATTATTGCTACATATGATCATGGTCAGTAATTAGAAGATGCTCGTCACCCGTGCACAGGGACCCGTCTGTCCACACTGCTCACTGCTGTATGCCCAGTGCCTAGAACAGTCCCAGACACATAGTAGGTGCTCGAGTTCTTTTGTTGACTATAGAAACAGCAATAGTTGCTTCAGTGTGTCGAAGAGTTAATCTGTGGAAGGACGTTTTTATTGCTGTGTTTTTTCACTTACTGTCTGTCCATTCACTGGCTGGTGAGTTGTCCACCATAAAACCCCAGCGCAGTGACTCCCGCAGAGCAGTGCTCAGTCGGAGTTGTTGAGTATAAAGGACGTCGCTGGGCCATTCCTCATTTGTCCTCGCGGCCAGGCAGGAGGCAGTGCAGGTTTGGGAGATGAGAAATGGAGACCTGGGAAGTGACATGACCTCTGACAGGGAGCTGGTGAGGCGCAGAGGCAGGGTTCAGACTCAGGTCTGTCACTGCAGAGTCTGGGTCCCGCTCTCTCTGGCAGAGAGAGGAGAAGGCGCGGGTGGGACCCCTCAAGAGGGCTACTGGGACCGAAGTAGGGCCACATTGGCACTCCCCAATCCCGGTCACACACCTTTCAATATGGCATCCCATTTGGTGTTCACTGCAGTGAAGCCCAGAGAGGTAGAGTAACTGGCTTAAGGTCACACAGCAAATTTGGCTGAGGTCTTCTGACTCCACATCCCATGCTTTTCCCCCTAAACCCCAGCTGTGATTCACTTGGGGCCCGAATAGAAGCAGGGCCAGGAGAGGTGAGGGGTCAGGAGTGGACTTTGTTCTTCCTGGCAGCCAGGCCCGATACAGCTGGTGGCAAATCCAAACTCCTCACTCCACTGTGTGGCCTTGTGAATGAACGGCTTTTTCTCCCTCAGCCTCGATTTCTTACCTGAAAAACCATGACCTGTACAGGTGGCAGCTAAGATCCCAGACATGGCATCCCTCCTGCTGTGTGATCCTAGGGAAGAAGCTTAACTTCTCTGAGGCTGCGTTTCTTCATCTGCAAAATGGGGTTAAAACCACCCACCTCTCTGGACGTGAAAGTTAATGGGGGATGGCGTGGGCACATCGCAGGGCCTTGGTTTGAGAAGGTTTTCAGTAAAAGACGGCCTGGGGGTCCTTTCTGGCCACAGGAGAGAGTGCTCCTCCGGACCCAGCGAGCTCAGCGGGGCCACTGCAGCCCCAGCGCTCACTCCAGGCTGCAGGCTGTCCCCCGCCAGCGGGGAAACCTGAGCCACTCTCTGGTGGCAGCTCTCACTCCTGCTGCTCTGAAATGAAAGAAAGGTCAGAGCCGGGAGCAGGGCTGGGTGTGCAATGGAGGAGGTGGCCGGAGGGGCGGCAGGGGCGGACGCGCTACCTGACGGCCCTCATTCTTCCCCAGGAGCCTCCCCGGCCCGGCTCGGGTGCGGGTGCGCCCGGGGCTTGGCCTCGCAGCCCGCAGAGCCGCCTCCCAGCCTGCCCCTGGGGAGGGGCCACCTGGTGTCAATTAAAGCCCAGCCACCAGGCCGCACCGCACCAGGCGGCTGATTAGTGCCGCTGGCCTCTCCGGATGGGAGCGCTGCCTGAGGGGCAGCTGCCACGCCGCCTCGGCCGGCCTAGGAGCCAGTGAGTACCCGGGCGGGGGCTCTGCTCCCCCACGCGGGGCCTGGGAGCCCAGCCTGGGCATCCCGGGGAGGGGGCGTCTCGTGTGTGCAGTTTGCTCTCCGGGGCATGATGGGGCCTCCCAGCATCTCTGACCCTCTTCGCCTCGGCCCACGGGGACCGAATTCCAGGCAGTGTCCTTCGCCCGGGGTCGACGGTGGCAGGGCCACCCCCAGACTGGGCTGAAGGGGGCTGATGGGTGAAGGAGGGCTTCAGGGTCCCGACTCCCCTTGTCGCCCCAGTGGAGCTGGCTCTCGCGACGCCTGTCTGACCCTCCCAGGCCCCACTGCTCCCACCTGCCCTCGCGCTGAGGGGCGGCACGTAGGGGGCCGGCGTGAACGCTGGGCTGGACGCGGCCTGGGAGGCTGCTGCCTGCGCTGGGAGCTCCGGGAGGCCCCGTCCTGGAGCATGGCCCGGCCACGTAGGGCCACGGACGCCTCTGCGGACCCCCGGTCCAGCCTGCAGGCGGGACAGCGCTGCAGGCCTGAGCCCCTCCTGGTTCCCCAGTGGCAAAGGAGAGGGCCCTGCCTGCTCACGGCAAGGACGGGGGGGGGGGGTGGTTAGGAAGGGATGACAGCTCGGGCACCTCTAAGCAGGGAGGCGACGTGGCTTGTGTCTGGGCATGACTGGGGACTCAGCCTCAGTTCCGGGCTAATAGAGGTTCCACTCTCCAGGAAAGAGGTCCCCTGCCCCCTGTGTCTCATCTCTTGGGGGCACACCAAGTGACCTGTGGCCACCATCTGCTTGTCACAGGGGCGAGGTGTGCTTGGGAGGGATGGCGGGCCCGGGATGTGGAGCGATGCGGGGTGCGTGGCCACGTATCTGTGCCACCTGGGCCCTGCGGAGCGTGGCTCCAGGTGCCCATTGGGGCGGAGGCTGGGTCCCGGCAGAGCCACGTGCCAGTCTGTGGGAGAGGCTGTACTGCTGCCAGGACCGTGCGGACCGGGGCTCCCTGACAGTCCCTGGTCACCCCGGTCTGCTCCTTTGAGCACAACCCGTCGGGGTGAGTGTTGACCCCGGGTAGCACCCAGGAGCTGCCCAGCAGGCCATCCAAGGGTCTCCAGTGCTGCCCCTCGAGGCCTTGGCTCTGTTTCCCCAACCCCTTCCCTTCCTCCCCCCACCCACGGCCAAGCCAGGCTGGTGGCTGCCCTCAAGGGCTTGGTGCCTGGACTCGGGGCAAGGGCAAGGCGGCGGGCAAGCACTTGCAGCTGAGGCCCAGCTACTTTCTGGGTAATGGTGTGTCCGGCTCATTTTCGCCATAAATATTCATCCCAGGCCTCCTGTGGACTAGGACTGGGGCTCGGAACGGGGACTATGAGAGTACACCCGGAATTCCTCCCGTCACTCCAAAACACTGGTGGGGGGTGCCTTACCCAGGGCAACAATTCCACGGTGGACCTCAAATCCATTCAGTCCTTCAGTCCTGCATCCACTCCACAGTGTTTGTCAGATACTCACTGTGCACCCAGCTCTGTGTAGGAATCTGAGAGATGAGAGCCAACTCTCTCTTCCAACTTCCCCTGCTGTCTGTGCACCGCTAGCCTGGACTTGGGAGAAAGCCAGGTGCGTGCAGAAGCAGAGGGACACCGGGTCCCTCCCCTGGTTCCTTCGCAGCAAGGGGCAGGGCCCTCTTTGGCCACGCAGCTGCCTGTCCACCTGAAATTCGTGGCTCCCACTAGAGCCTCACTTCACTGTGTGGCCTTGTGAATGAATGGCTTTTTCTCTCTCAGCCTCGATTTCTTACCTCAGGGGTCATGACCTGAGCTCCCTGGGACACACCCACAGCAGAACAAGATGAGCTGCACCAAACTCATGTTTGCTTTCCCTTTGCAAAGGACAGTGTGATAACTTTGGTGATTAATTATCAATTGTGTCCAAAGCACTTGCTGGTAATCAATAAATACTAGAAAGTACTGTTTCTTATGTGCTAGGAGCCAGGCATTGTGCTTAGCACTTTACATGCTGCACCGTACTGAACTCTCAGATGGAACCTCCGTTACTTTCCCATTTTACAGCTGCAGAAACTGAGGCTACGAGGGGCGAATCATGTTGCCAAGACCTTTCTGATGCCCAAGCTTGTGCTTTTAACCTCGAGGCTAGAACCTTCAAGGAGTGGCCAGCTAGATGGAAACCTAAGCAGGACATCTACACACAAAATTTGGATGGAGCAGCGTCCTGGGGTGAGGGGTGGGGAGAGGGGTTAAAAATTGCAAGACATCAGGGAGCTGTTTGGTCTGAGTGGCCACGGAGACTTTTGTTCAAACAAACCTCCTGGAAATAGATCAGAGGTTCTGGGTGACCCTAGGGAGGGGTCTTGAACAGCTCAGCCTCCCTCTGACCCCCTAGCCTTGAGGGCCTCTGAGGTCCCTCGGTGAACCCGAGTTGTGCGGGCAGCTGGCAAAGCACTTGGTATGGGGTCAAAGCCAGCCAGAGTGAACGGGGCAGGGAGGGTCCCAGCAGTAATGGTGGGGTGGCCTTGGAGGTTCGGAGGGAGCTGGATAGGAATTGAGAAAGGCAGACACCTGGTAGGGAGAGGATGAAGCATTCAGTCAGTCAGTCAGTCAGTCATTCGTGCATTTGACAAATGTTCACGCTGCCTCCTGTCAGGCACGGTCCAGGCACTAGGGCTGCTGTGGTGACTTGGAAAACCACGCTCCTCCCCTGACCGGGACGTGGTTCCCTGCACGACCTGGCCCAGGAGCCAGAGGCTTCGATGGGGCAGGGAAAGGGCTTGTCATCCAGTAAACACACGTGAAGCTCCCCCTGGCCGCTGGCCTGGGTCACACAGCAGACAGGTCAGGTCGGGTTCCCTGGACGCGGAGCCTGCGACGTGACGTTCTGTGCGTGTTGTCTGGGCGCGGCACTTTCTAGAACAGGGCAGCCGAGGGCTGAGCGAGTCTGGGCCTCGCTGGAGGAGCTGCGGCCCGAGGCGTGGGATCCCGGGGAGCGGGAGCCACACTGCAGGTGGATCCCACCTGCGCGGCAGGCGGGCTTGGTGCTCGGCCGGGCTGTCCTCACGGGGTGAGGGTGTGGTAGTTTTCCCGGAGAGCAGTGTGCGCCGGAAGGCAATTCCCCGGGAGAAAGTAGGTCAGCAGCTGGTGAGCGGTGTGTGGCCCGGCGCGCCGCTGGGCGAGGGACCAGAGCCGTCCCCCACGCTGCCGCTGCGTAGCTGCTGGTCCAGCCGGGAAAGGGAGGGTGGGCAGGTGAGGACCACAGAGAGGGCGAGTGGCCCCGCGGAGAAGCACCGGGCTGAGGGTGCCACACCGAATGTGGGGAGTCGGGGAAACGAGGGCGTGAGAGGTCAAGTCCTGGGTTCAACTCCTAGCTCCGCCAATTGCCAATTGCGGATATTGCTCCCCTCCCCGCTCCCCCCTGCCAATCACTTCTCTCCCGGAACCCCTGCTCGGTTCTAGGACGGAGATGCTACTTGGGTCTGCCTTGTAGAACCACCGGTAGGATTTGGGTGGGAAACACACAGGCTTGTGCCTGGCACGCGGTTGCTCCTGCGGCGGGGCCTCGGCAGTGTTGGTGTGGAGGCTGGTCAGTCTCAGCCACATCCCTGTGCAAGCCGCCCTTTCCCGCAAACTCCAGAGGCTCCAGGGTGAGCGGGCGGCTGCCGTGGCAGGTCCGGGGAGCAGTCCTGCGGGCGCTGCAGGAGGGGGCGATGGTGTGTGGGGGGCGCTGGCGAGTTGGCTCAGGAAGGGCTGAGAGCTGGAGTGGGGCCAGCCCCCCATCGTCTCCCGCCTCAGTCCAAAGCCCAGAGCCCTGTCTGAGCAGACCCTCTCCCCCTCCACGTTCCACACCCTCACTCACTCACTCACTCACTCAACAAACGTTTCTGGAGCACCAACTGTGAGCCGGCTCAGAGGATGCATGTGTGAATGAGGCAGAAAGGACCCCTCTACTCATGGCACTCCAAGTCGTGCTGTGACCATCAGACACCAAGGACAGGGGACAAAAAGAGGGACGTCGCCAAGGGGTCAGGAAGACGGGAGCTGGGAGCAGTTTCTAGGCGCGGTGACGGAGGCGGGCTGTGCGGGCGTGAGCTGCACGGGGTGGACAGAGTGTCCGCTCTTCTTTCCCCCGAGCCCTGCTGGGCAGGGGCAGCGGGTGGGGGCCCCCAGCAGGGACGCTAATTGGAAGGCCACAGCGTGTGTGTGGGGGGGGTATGATGGTTTGCATGCGTGCAGGGATGTATTTGAGAGCATGTGTGTGAGAGTGTTGAGTGTAAGCACGTAGGTGTGTGAAGCAGCCTCTGTGAGGGGTGTGTGTACATGGAGTTGTGGGGGAGTATATGTGTGAGAATGCGTGTACTGAATGGTGTATACATGGGTGTGGAAGAGTGTGTACGAATGAGCTTGCACTCGTGTGGTATCTATATGTGAGCATTGTGAGAACAAGCTCAGTGTGAAGGATTGTATGAGGGGCATGTGTGTCTGTGTGCAAGTGTGAACATGTGTATATGCGTCGATGTCTGCGTCTGTGAACATGTATACCTGTGAGTAGGTGTGTCAGTTATTTTTTTCTTCAAATTCCAGATCCTCAGCATGAGGAGCTCATTCCTCTCCCCCTCCCCACCTCACACAGGCACAGCCTCAGATGCTGTGCGCAGCACAAGGGGCCTATTCAAAGCCCACACGGTTCATTGTATTATTCCGTTTGTCCGTTGGTTCTCTTTCTTTCTTTCTTCTATTTCTCCTCTGGTTCCACTTCCGTTCCGCTTCATTAGGAATAAATGAGGCTGTAACTTGAACACATCCCTCAGCCCCCTCTGCCAAACACATTTTAAAAATCGCTTTGAATTCAGAGGGAAGTTCCTATACAGATATTCAGGAAGGAGTAGGTTCATTATTCGAGAAAACGCGCTGGGGGGAGAGCCTTTCGCGAGGCTCGCCGCCCTCCCTCCGAACAATGCGCTACAGAGAGGCGGCCGGTGCTCACAGAGGAAACCAACGCCCTCAGTGAAAACCAACCGTTTTCAGAGTCAGAGCCCAAAGCGGAGAAAACAAGCTCTGCTCAGGAAGTCGGCCTGTGGTTCCCGCCGGTTTGGGGAAGGAAACGCGTTTCTTCTGGCCACTTGGCCCTGCGCTCGGAGCCGTGCCCCGACCTTCCTCTCCGGCCTGGCACACAGGGCCCTCCAGCGCCCGGTGAATGTTTGAGGAGGGCTGACCGTGGCGTCCAGAGCACCGAGGGTCACCGCGGGCACAGGCCCCCGGTGCGGCCTGCGGGCTGAGCTTGGCACCCCCGCCTTAGGCCTCCCCTCCAGCCATGGCATCGCCCCTCCTCCGGCCATGACCCCTCAGCAGCCCCGCTTGGTCCGGGAGGAGCCGGGAGGGAAACATCCCGGGGACTGTGCCTGTGTAGCTCTGGGACAGGGACAGAAAATAAAGGCAGGAAAGGTGCGCCCCTTCCCCATCGCGCGGTCTCTGCCTCTCCCTTCCTCCCTGCTCTCCGAGCGCCTCTGCCTGCCTCCTCACTGCCACTCAGCGGTAACACTGCTGTCAGCCTTCCCCGGCCCTGACCTCACAGGGGCCCAGCCCCGCTGCAGCCTGGGCGAGGGGGGGTGAGCGCAGCTAACATTTCAGGAGCCAGAGGCTCAGCGAGGTCAAGCGGCTTCTCCAAGACCACACACAGCTGGGCAGCGCTGGGCGGGACCCCAAGACTATGTTTCCCAGCCCAGCGTGTTCTTTCCTGGATGTCCTGGAGGCTCCCCTGTCTCCGTCCCAGGCGTTTCCCCACTCTTGACCTCAGTTTCCCTTCTGTCCCCTGGACCGGGATGTGGATATGGAGACAGGAACATCGGGAGTGGGTGCTTTTGCACCATTGGGCATCTTCCTCAGCCCCACGAGACAGCAGACTTAGTAGCAGTTAACACGCATCAGGTGCTCGTCAGTGTTTATATTTTTAAATTAATTTTTAGAGAGAGGGGAATGGAGAGGGAGAGACAGAGAGAAACATTGATCAGCTGCTTCCTGCACAACCCCCAGCAGGGATCAAGCCCCCAACCCAGGCATGTGCCCTGACCGGATGTCAAACCAGTAATCTTTCAAAGCGTGAGGCGATGCACAACCACTGAGCCACTCCACGCAGAGCTAGTGAGTATTTTAGGTGCTAACTCAAAGAGTGGGCACACCCCACCTTACGTACCGTTGCTGGAAATAGGCGCAGACCCAGTTAAGGACGTAAAATTGACTGAACGGCCGGAGTGGAGGCCTGTCCTTGGAGACAGGCAAGATAGAAGCCACGCATTTGGCATATTAACTCCCCATGGGCCGCAGTTTTTGAGCTGCGGGCATGGCCTGCAAGATGGCACGTGGTTCCATGTCTTTCAAACACAAACTGCTTTTAAAGGGCACATATTTCCACAGACACCGCCCTCTCCGCCAGGAAACGTTTTCATGCTGCTGCTGCTTAATGTGGGCTGAGATAGTATGATCCCCTTGCAATAGATAAAGCCAAAGCAAACCCATAAATTAAACGCAGCACAACTGCAAAACACATCGCATTTTCATTCAAAACATGTCTTCGGGGGGCAGAGTGGAAGTGCTCGCAGCGCGGGCTCAGGACCCGCTCCCCGGGCTCTGCTGGCCGCGGCCACAGGGTCCTGCGATGGCTTCCTTGTCTCCTTCCTCACACGGCTGCGAATCTGTCTGTGCAGCTGTGCCCCGGCCTGAGCCTTCACCAGACGCGGCGGCTCACTCCCGCGTTGGGTCCTCGGCCTGTTCTCATTGTCCAGCGGCAGTTAGAGCAGGACGGCTCGGCCCAGTTGCCTTCGTAACAGAACAGTCCCTGGAAATGTGTGGCTGTTCTTTTTTTAAATATGTTTTTATTGATTTCTGGGAGGAAGGCAGAGGGAGGGAGAGAAACATCAATGATGAGAGAGAATCATTGATCGGCTGCCTTCTGCACACCCAACACTGGAGATCAAACTCACAACCCGGGCGTGCGCCCTGACCAGGAATCCAATCGTGACTTCTTTCTTGGTTGACGCTCAAGCCCTGAGCCATGCTGGTTGGGCTGTGTGGCCATTCTTAGTGGTAAGACAGACACCAGCGAATCCTGTGGGAATGTCCTATGGGTTGCACAATGGTAACGCTTACAAACCATCCCAGCATTATATGAGCCCCCTCAACTCCCCAGGGAGCCCAGAATTAGGGACCTAACTTCATATGCATCCGGGCGCTGAGGGAGGCAGGGGGCGGGAAGAGGCCTCCGCTGGGTTTTCCCAGCTTCACTCGCTGCGTCTCCTGCTCTCTGTGCCGGTTACATGAGAACAAGCCCTCCCGCCATACCCGCCAGTGTGGACCGGGCGTCGGGCCGACCACTGTCTGGATTCTAGCTCCTGACCTACCAGCTGGGGCTGTGTTTCCTCGGCTGTGAAGGAGGAACAGCATTCGTAGCTTCCGACGGTGATTGTCAAGGTCGAATGCGATCATGTCTGCCACGGGCTGGGGCCAGCGTCTGGGACTTGTGAGCTCAGGAACCCATCGCTCTGCACGGTTGCTGCTGTGACTGCCCCAGCCGCATCCTTTCCTCCGCACCTGCGCATCGACCTCTGAGTCCCTCCCCCTCCACCGGGTCCCCGCTGCCTGCAACCTGTGGCTCCTGCTCCCGTGGCGACTTTACCAAATACCGAACACCACAGCCGCCTTCCTTTCCCCAAGTCGCTCTCAGCCTCGCTCCGAGACTCTGTGGGGTCTCACAAAGCCTCCGGCCCCCCTCAGAAGTATGTTTGCAAAGCGTAAAAAACACACGGGACGGCAAAGGAGCCGATTACATTGAGATGTCACGGCAAAACATGCATGTTAAAGAAGCACGTGTGATCCAGGAACATGGGTGTGCTCTGGGAATGGGTTAACGACCGACTCGGTCGAAGCAAAAACTGTGCTTTCCAGGTGGGAGGAGCATACGTGTTTGGAGGTATTTGCAACACCTGCCCGGGGACGTGAGCGGGCCAGTGTTTCTGTCCGTGAGGAAGCCACAGGTCGGATAGCACCGGCGTGGCTCTTGCCTAGATTCCTCCGGAAGGCAATGCTGCCCTTCGGGGCGGGGAGAGGACGGTGAGCGTGTAATTCTTTTCTCCAGGTTCGGGCCCCTCTCCTGGTATCCAGAAACCCCTTGCTCCCAAGTCAGCAGCGTTAATTGCCGTGCGTTTGCCTCTCTCCGCGGACTCTGTTAGCGCGGGTTTATCTCTAAATAAATGCCAAAATCGTTCAGACCACACACTTGGCTGAAGAGACCCGTGGAGAGAAAGCTGGTATCCGTGGGCAGTCCCCGCCCCTTCCTCCTCTCGCTGCTTCCCGGCGCTGCCCGTCCTGTCTTCTGTTTGCTCGGTGGTTATCTCCAAACCTCCAGTATTTGTCTATCGATAGTCCCACCGGAGACCTCATCTGTTGACATGCCTGTCCTGTCCTCCCAGTGGAGGTCCATCGCTATTTTTAGTTCCCATCGGTTACCGTGGCAACTTTAAGACCTGCCTTTGCTTCTTTACTTCTTATTCCATCCGCTGCAGGCGGTATATTTTGACTCCTCACTCTTTCAGATGAGATGTTGGTCCTCCACCTTCTGTTCCTCTCCGCCTTTCCCATGTTGATAACTTGCTCCTTCGTTCGTTAGGTTTGTACACTAGACAATTATAAGCTCCGAAAGCAGGGAGCTGGTGGCGTTTTCTCTTGTATCCCGGGGGCTGTCACAGTACCCCCTCACCTGGCAAGGAGCCTCCAGCCAGCGCCAGCAGCAGGGGAGGGAGGGAGGATCCAGTGCAATCCGTTCCTGCCCTGCCTGAGGGGCTCCGTAGCCGTCGTTTTGCACCATCGTGGCTCCTGGCCGTGGGCTGAGTGCTGAGTGCCCGCGGCGCTCCAGGGGCCCAGTGACGGCCTGCACGTCAGCTTCCCGCCGGCCGCTAGCTTTCAGCCGGCAGGAGGTGGTTCGGGGCGAGGAGCCGCTGCGTTCTTTTCATACCGTGCCCAGCAGCGGCGACATGGCTCCCACGTGCCGTTCCTGTGCAGAAAATGAACCCCTTTTTCTGGGAGAGAGCTCTCCAGCAAGAAAGATCTTTCTAACGCTTTCTCAAGTCTCTTGAGCATCCATCCAAGATTTCCCACTTCCCTGGGACAGAGCCCAAACTCAGACTCCACCAAAGCCCCGGATTCTAGCCAGATCTCTTTCCTCCGCTTTAAGACAGATGGCTGATCCCCCAGCTCGGCGTCTTTCTCCTGCCGGGCCTTTGCACGTGCTGTTCCTTCTGCCTGGATGGCTCCTCTCCCTCGCAGCATCCCCTCCAGGTCCTCCTGCTTCCGCCAAGTCCTCCTGACCCTCCCAGGCCTTGTGTCCTCCCACAGCCTCAGGATCCCCACCCTAGCCCTTGCCATTCCTGACCCAGATGACCTAGTCACTCGTTTGCTTCCCCCTTGGACTGCGAACCCCTCGGAGGTGGGACCCACATTTCTAAAGAGGAATGCGTTAAGTCGTGAGAGCCCTCTCAGGAGGTGTGCACCCCACTGCGGGCTCGGGCAGTTACCCACATGGGCATTTCAGTGACCTTGGATTTTGGGAACCCAAGTGGCCACAGATGCTCAGGTTTCCAAGTCTGTGTGGACAAGCACAGGCTCGCACGCATTTGTGAGGTGATCCAGGCCGCCCGCACCCTGGCTCTGAGCTCTCCCTCGCCCCGACCTTCACATGCAGTAGCACTCCTCAACAAACCAAGCAATCCACCGTAAGCCCATCCTGCAGATGCCGACACAGGCTCAGAGAGGTGAGGTGACTCACCCGAGGCCATGCAGGAGGTGGCAGAGCCAGGGTGGCAGCCTGGGTGCAGTCAGTGCTCACAGCCGCTGTCCTGATGCGAGAGGGCCATGCGTCCTGTGCCCGGGCGGAGTGCGTGCGATGGTGTTGTCATTGAACCAGAGCTCCCGGGGCTAGGCCAGCGGCAGAGGGGCCGCAGGGGGGTGGCTGCGACTGACCCTGAAGGGGTCCTCTGCTCCCGGGCTGGGGGCGCACTGTGCTGTGGGGCTGCGTGCTGGGCGGAGCTTCCCTCGGCCCCTCACTCCCAAAGCCCCGGGTTTCCAGGGCGGGAGCCTCCTGGCCAGCTGCCTGTGGGCTGTTCGCACAGGGCAGAGCACGCGGGACAGCACTGCTCATGACAGCTCTGACACCCTGTCCTTGGATGGGGGTCTCATTCCTAGAATCCAGACACTAATGACAGGAGAAGCCAGCGGGCCCTGAGACAGCGGCTCTGTCTCCTGGAAGGAATGATGCCCCCCAACTTTCCCCCCACCCCCCACCCCCGCACCATGACAGGGAAACAGCAGCCTGATGCCTGTGGCCGGGTCCTCCCGCACACAGGCCGCAAGGCCCACTGAAGTGGGCGGCTCAGTCCGGCGCCTCCTGGGGGCTTGGCCGGAATGACCAGCTCACACCAGTGAGCGCCCTTACCAAGGAC
>PVJN01040143.1:0-19440 GCA_004026805.1 Lasiurus borealis | reverse complement strand
GCTGTAAATGATATTAAAAAAATAACCCTCAAACTGAGAGAAAAATATTTGCAAATCATGTATCTGCTAAGGTCTAATCTCCAGAATATATAAAGCAATCCTAGAATTCAACAATGAAAACACAAATAACACATTTTTTTAAATGGGCAAAGGATTTGAATTGACATTTTACCTAAAGAAATATACAAATAATCAATAAGTACATAAAAAATGTTCAATATCATTAGTCACTAGGAAAATACAAATCACAATGAGATAATACTTCATACCCACTAGGATGGGCATTATACCCCCAAAAAGGAAAATAAGCATTGGGGAGGGCATGGAGAAAATGAAACCCTCACATACTGCTAATGGGAATGGTAAGTGGTCGGCTACTTTGCAAAATGATATGACCTTCCTCAAAAATTAAACTTATTGTTACCAGCAACCTAGTTAATTCTATTCATAAATATATACACAAAAGAATGAAAAATGTATGTTCACACAAAAACTTGTAGTGAATGTTTATAGCAGCATTGTTCATAATATCCACAGAATTATACACTTCACAATGATAAATGTTATGTTAATTACATCTCTCTCTCCTTTTTTAAAGTATATATATTTTTATTGATTTCAGAGAGAAAGGGAGATAGAAACATCAATGATGAGAATCACTGATCGGCCACACATTGGGAATCAAGCCTGCAACCCAGGCATGTGCCCTGACCAGGAATAGAACCGTGACCTCCTGGTTCATAGTTCAATGCTCAACCACTGAGCCACACCAGCCAGGCCCGCGCTCTCGCGTGCTCGTGTTCTCGTGTTCTCTCTCTCTCTCTCTCTCTCTCTCCCTCTCTCTCTCTCTCTCTCATGCATTGTTAGGACTGCCTCTTAATTTAGTTTCACTTTTTTAACTTCCCTAAATGGTCTTCCAAAATAGCCTAAAACTTATCAACAAAAACACAATGCTAACAATTGATTGGTCAATTTAGCTAAATATCCAGTAACTATTTCTCACTCCCTTCCCTAGACACTCACTTGCCTTTTGGCATGGTGGAGACATACCTAACCTCACTTGTGTGGTTTACCACAGAATAGGATGTGGGTCACTAATTTGAGATAAGGAAAAGCAGCAAAGATCTAGCACAGGTAATAGAAAGAAGGTATCCACCATCTACCATCCCCTTCGAAAACTTTTGTGAGGACCAGAAAACCACTCGTTTTATTAGTTGAAAAAAGCCTCATGATTAAGACATTTGTTATGGTAATTTCTCCAATCTGATTTGATATAGAGAAGCTTTTCAATAATTTGATCTGATTCTGATCCCCATGCAGGTATGCCCTTCTCAAGAAGACATCTCATTCTTAGGTACTTGAAAAATCAAATCTAAAAATCATACACTTTATGAGATAGTAACACAACAGAAGGATGATTCACATATTAAAAGGATTCCCTAACTGAGTTCCTGTATATAAAGTATAATGTTTCCAAACCTTTTTTTTTTTCATACAAATGTTTGGAAACCTATTAAAAAGTGGGATGCACCTAGTTATTTCTGGCATGCCACATTGTTCCTATCTCTGCCTTATATTGCAGCACAGAAAAAATCATAAATTTAAAAATGTTAAGAAAAAGACACATACATATATTCAATTTCTATCTGATCTTTTAAAAAATATTTTTTTATTTATTTTAGAGAGGGAGAGATAGAAACATCAATGATGAGAAAGAATCATTGGTTGGCTGCCTCCTGCAGGCCCCCCACTTGGATATCAAGCCTGCAACTCGGGCAAGTGTCCTTGACTGGAATCAAACCCGGGACCCTTCAGTCCATAGGCCGACGCTCTACCCACTGAGCCAAGCCAGCTAAGGCTCTACCTGATCTCTTAAAATGAGTTGACTCGAAGGTAAATAAGAGGCAATTTCCCTTAATTACAAGATTACAAGCCATATCTTGTCAAGACGGGGACTATGACCCATTATCCTAACTTTACAACTATAATATTATTATTATTTGCGTGTGTGTTTTTTTAAAAACTTCCAAATGGTGAAATTTTCTGACTAAAGATATGGATACGAAGTTAGACAATTTATCTAAAAATTTTTAAAAATCTAAACTTTCTGTTTCTGTCCTATGAACCAAAACAAACAGCTTTCACATGTACCTGGAAGCTAAGCCTCACAGTGATTTCATAATGTTGCATTTTACTTCCAAGTGTTTCATATGAAAGAGCAGCAATGGCTAAAAACCTAAGACAAAATAAATATGTGCATAGCTGTGGACACACACATTTCTCCAGTATCAGAGTCTCAGAAACTCAAATACTGCTCTCCACTGAGGAAGTGAAGGTCTCCTGCCCTCTGTCCATAGCGAAGGAAAGCACAGAAGTCCATCACAGCTGCAAGGTCAAGCTTGTTAACATACAGTAAGAAGCAATATGCAAGAAAAACAAAGTCCTTTGTAATACAGAAAAAACACCTGTCATTACTTGTGCTTCCTTTCCTTAAAAAAAAACAAAGCATTTTATAACAATACACCCTACAGATGGCCTCTACTAGGTCATGGGCAGAGTCACAGAATTATTTCAAAACAAATTAAACCTATGGAGGAAAAATAAAAATTAAAAAAAAGCTACCTAATACAAAATTATGGGACATTTTAGTTCTAGTTTTAATACCAGGTTGCATAAGTAAAGCAAGAGCAGCACTTCAGATATAAATGACATAGCATTACTTAGTTCTGTTCGGTGAAACCCAAATTATATTTATTCCCCCCTGGCATCTAGAATCTACTAAATGTCACTTATGCTTTCACTGTACGTGGTACAGTATTGATATTTAATACATATCAAAGGATTCTCAGTCAAGTTACTTAAAATTAATTTGTTTAAATTACAGCAGAGGTGCAGATGATCAAGTTCAATCCCCTAAATAATAAACTGACAACTGCACTTACCCTAATGGTCAAAAGTTGAAGTGCTGCTGAAACCACTTTGGCTCAGTGGATAGAGCATCGATCTGCGAGCTGAAAAATCCCAGGTTCGATTTCGGTCAAGGGCATGTAGATTGGTTGCAGGCACATCCCCAGTAGGGGGCGTGCAGGAGGCGATTGATCGTTGTCTCTCTCTCATCGCTGTTTCTGGCTCTCTATCCCTTTCCCTTCCTCTCTGTGAAAAATCAATAAAATATATTTTGAAAAAAAAAAAGTTGAATTGCTTATTGGGATAGAATTGGGAAAATCTAGGTGTTTCAACGTAAGTGGGCAATTGCTAAAGAAAAAAACGTTAGTCACAGAATGGGACAATCTAGCTGTGCTTGCCGATGACATTTCCACGAGTCTCTGGAAGGCTCCACAGCAGAGAGCAGTAAATCATTAATTTACTCTCAGGGGCAGAACTGATATGCCGTGCGCTGAGTGCAGATGGGACTAGAAAGGCAGGAAGCAAAACACCATATGAAACATGCTGAACAAACAGAGAAGTGCATGCATGCTCACCAAAATGGAACTTTTCCAGAACATTCCATTCAAGCTTCAATCCATGCTATTTCCCATTCAGCTATGACACTGCTCAGCCTGTACCTTCTAAATACTGCAATGATAACCAGGAACTGCACTTGTCTGTATATATGTACATGGGTATATAACTGAGAATTTTTGCAATTTGAAAACTCTACTGAAAATTTGGCTTCCCTATACACTGGTCCCAATCCCTCCTTCCTGACTTCTAGGGTGTCTAAAAGCAACATTTGCTTTTTATTTGACCTATAACAAGGTGTCCCAAAGGAAGTATTTTAAAATGTTAGTCACAGAATAAAAAACAAAAATAATCCTATCTAATAAAAGGCTAATATGCAAATTGCCCTTTTGACTGGGAGTTCAACCAGGAGTTCAACCTGGGGGTGGGGCCAGCCATCCAACTGCCCTTGGCATCACCCCCTGCCCGCCAGACCCCATCGCTTTTGGGGGCAGGCTGGCCGGATTCGACCCGTGCATGAATTCGTGCACCATGCCTCTAGTACGTAATAAAATAAAAGTATGTCCAGAGAGACTGAACCAGAAGTCCAGAAGCGAGATTTCTGGGTCCTGCCCTGACATCAGGATGCCAACTGGCCTCAGACAAAGGGGTTTCCCAGGGAGGGGCACTTTAGTGCTAAAACCAAGGAAGTGGCAGGCGAATAGGGACAAGGTGGTCTTCCTGTGGGTGACCATGGGTAAATCACAAGCCAATGGGAACACAGTGCCCTCACTGCTAACATCTGGAGGGACCAGAGGTTTCCAGGGCCCGTTAGTTCTCATTTCCTATGGCCCTGTGCAATATCTACACCCTGTTTGACTGTATCATATATGGTATACCATAAGTGAATATACTTTTATGTAGGGTCAGGGGGCTCTTGAAATCTTTTGGGAAGCTATGCATGGTTTGGTATTATGAAAACTTAATAGTAAACAGAGCTAGGAGTTTTCAGTTTTTTTTATTTTTCATTTCTATGGCAAAGAGGAAATAAGCTGCGTCTAGAAAATACCAAACCGGCAAAGAAAATCCTTCCAACACCAACATTCAATTTAATCCATCCTCCCTCAGCCCCTGGCTTCACCGCTCACGGGAGGCCTTGGCAGCGCATCGGGACAAAAGCTTAAAAACAGGAAGTATTACTTTAAATTACTGACAGCCACTGTGAAAGAATATATGTCTACAGTTTTAAGGAAGTAAAAACTTACAAACGTGTGGCCACAAGTAACTGCAAAACTCAAAAGCAAAGCGACGGCGACTGTTTCACCAGCAACCCACCATCATAATAGTCACAAAAGCGAAAGATAAATAAGGCCTTGCATACTTTCAAACGTGTTCTCTAATTTTAGCTTTAATCCTGAAGAAAAAAAAAATCCTATTTTAGAGAATAAAAAACAAGTCCTCCATAAAATCAGAAACCATTTCTGCTTCCTCCTTCCTCACTGGGCATTCTAATTAGGAGACTATCTGACTTCTCGCTATGAATAAAGACCCTAAATGAAAGCATGTGTGCCACGAAGCCTGAGTTAGGAAAAATGTCTAAAAGCACAGCCAAGAAAGAAGACCTATTAAATGAGTTTTTAAAGGCAATAACATCTAGGAGAAGTTATTATAAAATACCTCTGTCCTAAAAAAGTTACATTATCCATTATATATATTACTCATCAGTGAACTACTCTACCGTGTCTCATCATCATTCGTAGTAAATAGGTGGCTGAACTGTCTTGAGAATGTTTCCCGCCTGCTCCTTTATGAGAAGTCTGCCATCACCAACAAGAGATTTCTTACTTAATCTTTGAGAGCAGCCTCAAAGTCTAGGTGTGAATCCTCAAGTACATGTTTGCTTCTCCTTGCCTCTTCACACAGAAGCTTCTCCCCAGTCCCCCCCTCCCCCCACATCAGTGCACAGTGTCGCCCAAATCTGTCATAGACACTGTGGGAATATGAAATTGTGTGAAAGAAAGAGGATCCCAGCCCTCGATACACCTCTAATTTACTTGGGGAAGATAAGACACAGTATTCCCACAAAGAGTTCCCTGTGCCAGCAAAATGGATGGCTGATGTCGGGATGCTGTCACCTGCATATTTATTTGTATGACTCACAAAGCCTTAATCCCAACAGGTAAGGAAAAATAAATCCATGCCATTTATTTCAAATATATTAAAATACAGTAAATATGCAATAACGAACAGAATTTATTTTGAGTAGTGACAAGTAGCATACCACTAGTAGTAAGGAAGATGGGGTGAGGTTCTTTTTTTTTTAATGTATTTTTATTGATTTCAGAGAGGAAGAGAGGGAGAAAGATAGACACATCAATGATGAGAGAGAATCATTGATCGGCTGCCTCCTGTACTCCCCCTACTAGGGAACAAGCCCACAACCTGGACATGTGCCCTGACTGGGATTCAAACCTTGACCTTCTGGTTCATAGGTTGATGCTCAACCACTGAGCCATACTTCTGGGTAGGGTGAGATTCTTAAAAAAATTTTTTTCATTGATTTCAGAGAGGAAGGGAGAGAGATAGAGAGACAGAAACATCAATGATGAGAGAGAATCACTGATTGGCTGCCTCCTGTATGTCCCCTACTGGGGGGGAGAGAGGGCAGATTAAACCTGCATCCTAGGCATGTGCCCTTGGCAAGAATAGAATCTGAGACCCTTTAGTCCACAGGCTGGTGCTCTATCCACTGAGCCAAACTGGCTAGGACTAGGTGGGGTGAGATTCTTAGTGGCCAAAATACCACATAAACTCAGGAAATAGAGGAAAAGGAACAGTTTTGCTATTATTACCTCAGCAGTGGCACTGGTAAAGAAGCGTGGCTTCTCAAAACCCAGAATTTGTTAAAAATAAGCTGCTGGACTCGATTTCTAGAGCTCCAGATGTTAGCCCTGACTCCTTCGCAATCATATCCTCTCTTGCTCTGGTTTTCCACGTAAACCAGATGATGGCTAATATTCCTTTAATGAACACTTCTGGCAATTCTTTCTTTGATAAATGTATCAAGGTTCCTCCTTCCCCCCACAACTAAATTACAGTGTACAACATTAAATTATTCAATAATCAATGATTTTAACTTTTTGGTATAAACACTGACTTCTTTATGGCAGCTGGTTAACAAAGCAAAAATCTTAACTCAGTTTGCTAGAGTTTAGCACTAAACAGTCACCAGTTTTACATCAAGGCCTAACAATCTAGCCAAATTAATGTGGCATATTATTCAGTATTATTGCAAGAAGCTTTGGTGTGGCCATAATTGATGATGGTGAAGATCAGATGAAATGAGTATGTATTCATTGCTCTCAGCTGGCTTAAAATGGCTTAGCTACACAGCAACCAAGAGTAAGAAAGTATTTCATTTCTTTTTTTATGTTAATCCAGTGATAACATCTAAGTATGACTTTGGTATATATAAATACCCTTTCACCTGCAAGACTTAAACTTATGTTGTTTTGGTGTGGGTGGGAGGGAAGCAGAAGAAGAAAAATATGGGTTGTAATATCAAACCACTTCTATTATTTATGTGGAAATGTTGTTTAGACATATGAATGTTAGGGCAATTATCACCTAGTAACAGCAATGAATTCAAATACAATGAACTCCAATAAAATACTAAGTAATCCAAGCTCTCTTCATTCTAAAATTCTTGTTTGAGTCATTTGGGCAAAGAGATGAAAGAAACCCAAAATGAAAAAGTAAGGACATACGCAAGCTTCCATGAAGCTGCATGATAAAGTGGATAATAGGAGCAAAAATAAATCCGGGAATGGAGAAATGCTGAAAAGTTTTCCAAATACTATTCTTGCTTGTATCTAGCTCCGTTATACAGTTTAAATTCAGCCAAATTTTTTCAGTATTTGTTAAACAGTTCTTGCATGTGACATATGTTTCCAGGATACTTCTGACATTGATATGAGAGATTATAAAACATTTAGAAACCAAAATGTTACTCTCCAAAAAAAAAAAAAACACCATAACTTCCAAGACTCTTCTAAATTCATAGGATACAAAAACATTTGGAAAATAGTAGCTTTCCATTTTAAAAATGTTCAAATAATATTCTTCAAAACAAAAAGAAAAGTGTCATTGTTCAAGGCAAGGAAGAGGGAACACGTCTAAATAAAACGAGATATTAAAATTAAGTCTAGAAATCATTACTTTTCCTTTGCAGTCTCAATCTTGTTTACTCCATAATAAGTAAATTGCTTGATCCCTTCAGCCGGGAAGGATAATTTTTACCCTACCAAGATGATGACAGTACCACACTGCCGTGCTCACCGAGCAAGGGACGCATGAATATGAAGTAGCATTAAGTCTTTCTAACAAACAAGGTGTGTGCAAGCCTTGATTTGCAATGCATTAATTTAGGAACTCCGTGGAGAGGCTCCTACTATATCTAGCTGATCTAAATTTGAGCTCGTGATAACACTGCACAAAGCTATGGTAGATGAAAGTGATAGGCAACGCCAACAGAACAATCCCACTGACAACACAAACTCCTCCAAGGATTCTTCCAGGCATTGTGATAGGATACATATCTCCATAGCCAACTGTAGTCATAGAGATAATCACCCACCAGCAGGCAGCAGGGATGCTGGCGAAGTCCTTGTTGGATGCTTCCAGGTCCAACCCATGCTCAAGAAGCTGAGAAAGTGCACTGAAGATTGCCATGGCAACACAAATGAAGACAAGTAGCATAACCATCTCTCGGTAACATCGTTTGAGAGTCAAACCAAGTGTCTGAAGACCAATGAAGTGACGGGCAAGCTTAATCACCCAAAAAATCCTCATCATCCTAAGCACCCTCAAGGTGACTCCGGCCCTCTGGAGCTGAGAGTTCTCGCCTGTAAACACCGTCATTAGCACGGAGATGTAATACGGCGTGATTGCCAGTAAGTCAATGATGTTCAGGGGTCTCTTGACAAACTCACACTTGTTTTTGGAGATGATGAACCTCACGATGCACTCTGCAGTGAACCAACCTATGCAGATGGCTTCAATTATCCTGTCAAGAGAACAAAAGGAGAATTGATCTTTTTATTTTTAAGCATTTTAAATAGCTCTTTTGAGTTCTTCACATAGTACTACACTGACATATTAGTTCAGTTAACTTGTTCCAGAAGACATAAAGGACAGCATGACCAACATCATTCAGACCCACCAGGACGTGAACAGAACAACAAACATTAACAGTTCAAATGACAACCGGACGTGACAAAGCTCTTATTTATCTACTGCCTGTAACGCCATGGCACTGTTTTCCACTTGTCACTAATACTTAACATCTCTTGCTTGGCGAACTGGAAATGAACGTGGACTCAGCTAGCCACAGTACAACCATGTGACGTCCATTACGAGAGAGGTCCGAGAACTCTTTCAATCATTGCATTTCTCGGTAAATTAGAGTGCACTCAAGATCCCTCCTGAAATGTGACTCTGCCTTCTTTTCTGGTTTTGTGTGGGAGACGCTGAAGCTGAGCCTGCTCTGGGGGCTTTGCAGGGAGGAGTGCCACCAGCCTCCCCAGCACAGGGCCACCGTCCAGGCCGAGTGTCACAGCGGGAAAGGGGCTGAGGACTCCTGCACTTGGAGCCAGACCTTCCCTGGAGTTTGCCCAAAGACCCAACTGGCTGGTTGGTCTTTTTTATAGCTATTTTATGCAACAGACATTTTAAAAATATAAGGCCACATTTCAGCCAGAGCAGTATTTCCCAACCTTTCCCCATCACTGCACACACTCCACCGAAGATAACAGTATTGACACAGCATATTGGCACCAAGGGGGTTCTATTCTTGAAGGGGAAGCCACCAGCCTGGGGGCTCTGGCCACTCTCGCCCCGCCCCCCGCCCCTGACCGGAGTCACCGCGGCTGAGAAAAGGAAATCTCAGCACACCGGTCAGGAAGCCTGGATCCCGCATGAGAGGTGATTCGGAGGTAATTTTTAACTAAATTGCATTTTTAGATTCAAATGAAAAGTTATAATTATTACACCATCATTCATCTTTCCTCACATAATTCCTTCCCATCCTTGACCTAGACCCGAACATCAGAAGGACAATGGAAAGAAGGCAAGATGGCAAGGCCCGTGGGCAACCTTTTGAGAAGAATTCCTCGAAATGCATGTCACAGAGCACAAGTTGCACCGGATGTTACTCAGGGAAACAGACACACAAAATTAATGGTATTCTTCTGTAGGACTCACAGGGCTGTAAAGACTGCTCTTATTTATTATCTGAAGGGGGAGTACATTCACAGAGTTCAAATTTAAAAGGTGAAAACGGGGGACATAAAGAAAATTCTCGCTCCCACCTCATTCCCCAACCACCGTTCCCCAATCTTCACTCCGGCCACCAAATCCTCCGGCCACTGGTTATAACAGCAATAGCCACTGGTTACCACGAAACTGGGAGCCCATGTATGTGTTTCCTATGGCAGCTATAAACATTACCACGGCCCGGCCAGCGTGGCTCAGTGATTGAGCATTGATCTGTGAACCCGGAGGTCACGGTTCGGTTCCCAGGATTGAGCCCCGGTGTGTGGCATGCAGGAGGCCGCTGATCAGTAATTCTCCACACTGATGTTCCTATCTCTCCCTCTCCTTTCCTCTCTGAAATCAATTAAAAAATATATATTTTTTAAAAAATTACCACAAACTTGATGACATAAAACAACACAAAGTTATTTTCCCCTCATTCTAGAGGTAAGACGTGCAAAATTGATACCGCTGGGCCAAAATCAGGTGCTAGGAGGGCCACACTCCCTTGGGGCTCTAGGAGAGAACCCACCCCTTGCCTCTTCCAGCTGCCGGTGGCTGCCGGCATTCTTTGGTTTACAGCCGTATCATTTCAGGCTCTGCCTCGTGGTTCCACTGCCCCCTCCGCTGCTGTCCCTGTGTCAAATGGCCCTCTGCATCCTTCTTCTGAAAATGTGACAGCATTTCGAGCGCCCTGGGATAACCCAATAATCCTACCATCTCAAGATCCTCCATTTAATCCCACCTGTACAAGCCCTTCCGCCATGTAAGGTATGGAAACATCACTCGTTCCAGGGATTAGGACCTGATACTGTGGGGGCATAGGAGAGGTATTTTTCAACCTACCACACAAAGTAAACACACAGTGTCCGCGGATGAAGGCACGGCTGCCCCCACTATTCCCCTCCCTGTCTGCATTCTCTGCCGCTCTGCTCACGAACCCCTTTGCCCTGCGGTTGGCAGCAGCTTCCCTGTCCCCACCAGACTGTCAGTAAAAGCTGCTGCCATGCCTTAACCGGTTTGGCTCAGTGGATAGAGCATCGGCCTGCGGACTGAAAGGTCCCAGGTTCGATTTCGGTCAAGGGCATGTACCTTAGTTGCGGGCACATCCCCAGTAGGGGGTGTGCAGAAAGCAACTGATCGATGTTGCTCTCTCATTGATGTTTCTAACTCTCTCTCCCTCTCCCTTCCTCTCTGTAAAAAATCAATAAAATATATTAAAAAAAAAAAAAAAAAGCTGCTGCCATGATGGCCTCTATCAACCTGGAGGCTTAGAAAACTGGGGGAGAGATGCAACTTGGTAGCTCTAGAGCAGTGGTTCTCAACCTTCCTAATGCCACGTCCCTTTAATGCAGTTCCTCATGTTGTGATGACCCCCAACCATAAAATTATTTTCGTTGCTACTATTTCCGTTGCTCACCACAACATGAGGAACTGCATTAAAGGGACGTGGCATTAGGAAGGTTGAGAACCACTGCTCTAGAGAATAAGAAGCTACCATATTTTCTGGTGTATAAGATGACTGGGCGTATAAGACAACCCCCAACTATTCCAGTTAAAATACAGAGTTTGGGATATACCCACCTATAAGACGACACCGGGCGTAGAAGATGGCCCCTGACCTTGAGAAGATTTTCCTGGGTTAAAAAGTCGTCTTATACGCCGAAAAATACGGTACATTTTTTTTTCCTTCAATCTACAGTTTTAACATATATAGTACCATATTATCACTCTCCCTGTTAAGAGTCACCAAACACTCCCTATGCACCCCGCTGCCCCCCATATTTCCAGCCCCTTTGCAACCAGGCAGGGTTCTATGACCACTTCTGACAGCTGGTCCCTGAGCAAAATGACTCCACCCCCTCGGTGCAGAAGCACAGAGGGGTAAGTGTGGACCCCCCACCATAGCCACTGGAAGGCCCGGGTCCTAAATGGCCACCAGATGCGGCCCACACCCCCGAGTGTCTGCGCGGAGAAGAGCCTGACTCGGACTGAACGTGCTACGTGAGCAACAGATCAATCTTCGCAGTGTCAGCCACTGAGGACTCTAAATGGGCTGCGATCGTGGGTAATGAAGTGATGCATGCAGCCAGGCCCGCATGCAGACGGAGGAACATTCTTCTTCTCCGCTTGCCTCTGGTTAGCACCTCCCCGGTTCTCCAGCTCACGAGGGCCAAAGTCTCTGTCTCCAGGTCTCCAGCTCACACGCCCGGAGCGCTGGCTCCCGCTCGGAAGGAGGACCCCCACCTGCCCAGTGGCAGAGTGGCACTGATCTCCTTAGGGCTCTCTCAGCAATAAAAACCTAGGATGCTATTACATTAAGACGAGTAAAAAAAAAATGTAATTGTGCCAGAAATATCAGAACACTTTCTGTTTAATTATTTCCACCAGCAGCCAGCGTTGTTTGGATGAAAAAGGAGGACATTCAAACGGTGCAGAACGATTCCTCAGTCGAGGGGATTTCAGAGGGGTAGGCTGCCCCATAACGAGGGCCTCCGGGCTCCTCCTGCCTCCCCCCCACCCCACCCCCAAAATCAGAGGCAGGTTCGCCAGAATCCCACGCCGAGGAGATGAATCAATGAGAAACCCCAGGCATCCCTCTCTCACCTAGGATTATGCCAAGGCAGACGCCAACAGCAAACACCACTGAACCTGCCAAAATCCCCCATGTTTCCGAGGAACACTCTTGCCAAAGCCACCACCGACAACTGTTGGAAAAATGAGTACTTTTTACTGAGCACGAGAGCCAACAATTGGGCCTTCCCAAAGGTCGCTTCCGTAAAAGACAAATAGGTAAAAAGAACTGAAGAAAGAACCAGGGCACAATATATTTTTTGAAACCCATTCTGATTCCTCTGAGTCCCAAACATAGAATTCGTGGCTAATAAAAATATTTACTATTTATTGAGGCCTTTCAGTTGGCCACTGTGCTAGTAAGCACTTCACAGACACCGTCTCGTTTAATCCTTTTCGAGAAGTCTGTGAATTGCGTATTTCCCCTACTATCTCCATTTTGCAGATGGCACAACTGAAGCTGAAAAGTTAAACATCTTTTCCAAGGTCTCACAAACTAAGAAATTACAGGAGCATCTGTAATGAAACTTGACTCTATTGAGCTTTGAAGTTCCAAGGAACATTTGAAATTGCTAACGGTTTTATGACAGTGTGCACTGTTAATTCTAAATGATGTGTGTCAAACAGCTGCATTTTTCAACCGTCGGTTCTTAACCCGCTGATGGATCAAAACTGACAATTTTCAGAAATTAAATAGAAAATAGTAGAGTGCACCAGAGTATAGATTCACGAAGCTTTGTTGCATTTAGATGTAACGGTGTACTAAGTTATGATGTAAAACATTCCTTTCTGTAGTTCTGGAGGACCTCAACAATGGCAGTCACCAGTTATTGGAACTGCCCTGATCCGTCATGACTGAAGGTACGTCTGGGAATGACTCAGAGGTTTACAAACAGGCTCCAGAGAGGAGCAAATGCTTTTATTGCTAACTGTATCTTCTCCCACAGCCTTACAACCTCCCAAAAAAAGAGTAGGACAGGATGTAAGAGGCCGTTAACTGTGCTGTGAGGGTCAGTCTCCCTCTAGGTGCTATCTCCTCATCTTTTTCCATTAACATTTTATTATGGAAATTATCACCTATTCATCTCTTCATCTATTCATCTATTTTATATTTTTTATATTGATTTCAGAGAGGAAGGGAAAGGGAGGGAGGGAGGGAGGAAGGGAGGGAGGGAGGGAGAGGGAGAGAGAGAGAGAGACAGAGACAGAGAAACATCAATGGTGAGAGAATCATTGATTGGCTGGCTTCCACACACCCCAAAATAGGGATTGAGCCTGCAACCTGGGCATGTGACCTGATCAGGAATCGAACTGTGGCCTCCTGGTTCATAGGTCAATGCTCAACCACTGATCCATGCCGGCTGGTTTAACCTATTTTTTTTTATGCATTTTAAAGTAAATTGCAAACACCAGTGTACTTTCCTCTAAAAACTTCAGAGTACATACCATTGACTAGAATTCAACTATTTGTTTCTAGATTCTTTTGATGTAAACTTCACATGCAATGAAAGCACAAACTTAGTGTACATTCACTGAGTTCTGAAAAATGCATAACCTCTATAACCCAAACTCCTATTAAAATACGAAGCATTCTCATCACTCCAGAGAGTCCTCTGCCTTAGTCATCTTTGTATCTCCTCCCTTACTTCCCAAACCCATCAGACACTTAGCAAGTGCTTCACAGGTGCTTGTCCAGCTCAATGTAAGTGACTTTGATAGAACCTAAAGCCCTGGGTTAACCACAGCCACAAGAAGCCTCTCCGTTCTTCTGGAACCTTTAAGGGATAATTGAAGCCCGCCATTAACGCAAAATGGCTTAAAGACCAAAATGTAAGACCCAAGACTATAAAACTCCTAGAAGAAAACGTAAGGGGAAAACGTCATGACATTGGTTTGGTGATGATTTCTCATTTCATTTTCCCAAAGATTTCTTGGATATGACACCAAAAGGAGATGGAAGAGGAGAGGAAGTGAGGGGCGGGGGGGGGGAGGGGGCAGAGGGATAGGGAAAGAGATTAACCAAAGAACTTACATGTATATATGCATTGCAGGTGGGCACGGACAATAGGGTGGTAAAGGCCTGGGGTGGGATGGGAACCGGGTGAAAGGGGAAAAGTGTGGGGGGGGAATGGGGGCCTCTATCATATTCTCAACAATAAAGATTTTTTTTAAATGTAATTAGACTCAAAGAAACCTCACTTTTTACTTTATTCCCTTTTGTACTGTTAAATGTTTTTACCATGTCACACATTATTTTTTTATTTAAAAAATTTTTTTGAGAAAAAGTGAAAACCATGATCAACTAGAAGAGCAATCGCCACGATGGAGTTGTCAGCAACTTGAATCAACCAGCACAACCCTGGAAGTGCCACTGCAGGAAAAGTTACACCCTTCCTACCCCGAACTTTCAGACTTAAACAACAAGGCACTTCCAATCACATTGCTAACAGGCGCGTACAGTGTAGTAAGAGATGCTGCCATAAAAATTTCCAACAGGCCCGGCCGGTGTAGCTCAGTGTTGAGTGGTTGAGCATGAACCCATGAATCAGGAGGTCACGGTTCCCAGTCAGGACACACGCCTGGCTTCCAGTCTTGATCCCCAGAAGGGAAGGCATGCAGGAGACAGCTGATCCATGATTCTCTCTCTCCTCACTGATGTTTCTCTCTATCCCTCTCCCTTCCTCTCTCTGAAATCAATAAAAACATTTTTTAAATGTCTTACCAAATGCACATCAATGTCCACCACATTACCTAGAGTCTCTTTCACGTCCGTACATATGTTTTCTCCACAACTGTAAATTAAATGGGGGGAAAGGCAAGTTTTGTTTTAAAACTTGACCTCGTTTTCTTAATGCACTTTAATGACCTTACAGAAAGAAGCCACACCACTCATCTTCCAATCTAGATCAGCAACAAGAATAAAAACACACATTAAGCATTTACTCCGGTACCAAGCATCTCTTCTTGTAAGTTTCCATGCATTCATTCAACTCTCACAACTGAAGGGCATCGGCTTTGTTATTTTCCCCCCTTTTACATGAGGAAACTACAGCAAAGAGAATTCACTTGCTCATGGCACACAGCTAATAAATACATGGCAGATTAATAATATATACTCATTGATTATATAATACATTGAATCCTGGCTGGGATTAATGTCTTCCTTGTAGCTGTAATCAAGTTGTTATTTTATGTTCCTTGCTTGATGTATTTATTTTACATCAAGCAAGGAACACTCTTATTGGGATGGCCATTCCTTAAGGATATGTGCAGGAGAAGGACACTGAGGCATAGAAAGGTCACCTTCCACCATGGAGGACTGGCTGGGAGGACTCAGGAGTTTCTATGGGGCTGCTATTATTCTGAAGGATCTCTCCTCCCTATAACCACCTCCACTCGGTATCCTTGCTTTTCTCACTGTCCCTTGCCTGGGTAAACCGGGGCTCTACCTCCTGACTTCTGTTTCAGCAACACAGGCACCAGGCCCAAAAGCTTTCTTAATGGATAAATAGGGACCAATGACCCTCTACAGAGAGACTACCAAGATTTTTTTTTTTAATGTACTTTATTGATTGAGAGAAAGGGAGAGGAATAGAGAGTTAGAAACATCGATGAGAGAGAGGCATTGATCAGATGCCTCCTGCACGCCCCCTACTGGGGATGTGCCCGCAACCAAGATACATGCCCCTTAATGGGAATTGAACCTGGGACCTTTCAGTCCGCAGACAGACGTTCTATCCACTGAGCCAAATCGGTTTCAGCTAGAGAAACTACCAAGTTCTTAATTGTACATCCAAGGACCACAACACTTGCTCTGTGAAGGCAGGGGCCACTCCTAGTCTATCCATCGCCACCAAAAATCAGACTGTGGAGGGGGAAGAGGATGGAGAGAGCGGAAAGTGATCAAAGAATATACTATGTGCACATATGCATAACCCATGGACACAGACGCTAATGCTGTAAAAACCTGGGGGTTAGGGTAGGGGGAGGCAAAAAGGTAAAAATGGAGGACATTTGTAACAGAGTCAACAAAAATAAATATCTTTGTGAGGGGAAAAAAAAAAGAAGTGTGTGTTTCCAAGAAAACTCACAGGCAATTACTACAAATAATCCTTACCTTCTCTGACTCTTTCTAGCATAATCCATTCCATTTTCAACCCTAAAACACGAAATAAGTGCATTTTGGTAGAGCCTGAGGTGCAGACATGCCTCAGAGTTATTGGGGGCTTGGTCCCAGACCATCAAAACAAAGCGAGTAGCACAGCCAAGCCAGTTGTAATCCTTTTCCAGTTTGTAAAAAATATGCAATACCTACGAAGCACAATCAAGCGAAGCACAAGGAAATGAGCTATGCCCACAGCGTATTGCTTGCTGGGAACACTGCCTTGCCTGTGTGACTCAGTGGAGATGAATTCTAAAACCTCAGAGCGAAATGGTTATGCTGCTTTCTCCATGTGGCAGTGTTTTTTAACTTTTGAGATGGCGAACTGAGACCATCCAGCAAACAAAAGAAGACAGAAGGACATTATGAGCCAACAAACACGCAGCCTCCATCAACCATCAGCCTACAGCCAATTCCACACCTGCATCCTTCTCTCCTCCAGCCTTATTTTGAAATAAACCTCAAATGTGGGCTTTAATTCCAGAGCCCCCTTTTTTTAATCCTTCCTGCCTGGCAGGTCAACCAAGTGTTCACCAAGGGAGGCAAGAAACGTCCCTGACTTCAGTCTGGGTCTGGTGAGACGGCCAGTTCTAGCCTGTCCTGGAGTAAGGATGGGATGGCAGTCCATTGATTCGGAGGTGTTCTAAGCTTGTGGAGCACACCAGTTCATTCAGCAAGCAGCAAAGCTTATCAGTGCCTACTGAATGCCAGGCTCTACAGGGCCAAAAGGAGGCCTAGGCAGATGAGGTCAGACAGAACTTAAGCCCTGGCCGGTTTGGCTCAGTGGATGGAGCATCAGACTGAGGACTGGGAGGTCCCAGGTTCTATTCCGGTCAAGGGCATGTACTTGGTTGCGAGCATATCCCCCGTGGGGGGCGTGCAGGAGGCGGCTGATCGATGTCTCTCTCTCTTTGATGTTTCTGACTTTCTATCCCTCTCCCTTCCCCTTTGTAAAAAAATAAATAAAATATATATATTTTTTTTAAAGTTATACTTTAGCTTTTAAAAGTTTACAACCTAGTGAAAGGCAAGATACGCCCTCCTTTACAACCACCTTCCTCATATCATCCCTAATATAAAATGCAGACGGTGATCAGCGTACATGAACTTCAGAAAAAGGTTCGTTTTCCTTCCTCCGGGGGACGATGAAAAGCTTCTTTGATAAAGTAGCAATTTCATTACAGGGTGGGGCAAAAGCAGGCTTACAGTTGTTCGTATGGAATATAATGCAATAACCAATAAATAATACAAGAATAAACGCCGTGATCTGTGTGCTCACAACTGAAACTTACTCTTGCCTCACCCTGTGTTTTGGAAAGACCAGAGGAGGGTTCAACATGGCAGCAGAGTAAGTGGATGCAGCACCGACACGCTCCCAGGAACAGATTGGAATTACAACTAAAACACAGAAAAACTTCCAGAGTAACCAATGGGAAACTTGCAGGAGAGAACCCTGATACTCAGGACCAAGAGTGGAAGCTGCATAGAGACTGGCAGGAGGGGCACAGGGAGGGAGTGCCGGCCGGGCTCCCACGGACAGCTGTTCCTGGAGAGGTACCTCAGCTGTGGGGGCTACCACTGAGAACTCTGGGATCTAATCCCCGAGCTGGGCCCCACAGCAGAAAGCACCCAACTGAGGAGGGCACTCACATAACAGCTGGCTTCGAAAAGCAGGAAAAGCAGCGGGGTGCTGTATGCCAGGGAGTGACAACTGAAAATTCAGGCACCTTCTTAAAGGGCCAATGCACAAAATTCCCTGTGTAGCCAACCACCTTGTGCTCCAGCTGAGGGAGGGTGACGTGGACTGGAGCTGTGAGAGCAGAAGCCAGGATTGTGGACCCGGGGGATAGAGCTCAGAAGGCAGACACCCCACAGTCTTGGGCTGAATCATTCCCTCCCACAGTGGAGGACATCTTTCACACTCACACACACATTTGCCTTGCCTTGGGGGGGAAGACAGTTGACACACCCTATTGGAAAACACTTTGCCCTGAGGCCACTTAAAAGATTACAAATAACAATTTGCCTTCAGGCAAAAGCAACTGCCCCACCTATTAAAAAAATCTCTAGCCACACCTGAGCACAATTGCTGGGGGGTTGGGGGGGGCGGGCGGGCCAGGGAGGCAGTTCTAACCTGAATCCTACCAGTTTGTAGGCAGAGATGGTCTCTGGAGGCTTTTCAGAATCAGCCTTTAATACTGTCCTACATCAGAGATTGAGAGGAGTAGAGGATCTACCTAATACATAGTCACAAACCCTGACAGCCAAAATGAGGAGACAAAAAAGCAACCCCCAATGAAAGAACTAGAGAATTCTCCAGAAGAAGAAGGGAGAAATGAAGCAAAGATAAGAAATTTATCTGAAACAGACTTCAGAATAATGATGGTAAAGATGCTCAACTGCAAGAAAAAAGATACAGTAGCTATGAAAAAAGAACAGACTGAGATAAAGGATGACATAACTCAAACAAAGAACACATTGGAAGGAATACACAGCAGATTAGGGGAAGCTGAGGATCGAATCAGTGAATTAGAAGACAGGTTTGAAAATATCACTCAATCAGAGAACCAAAAAAAAAAAAAAAAAACAATTAAAAACTGGAAAGACCAGCACAAGTAAAGTCATGAAAGTGCTGGGTAAATCTGAGGTAGTGAAAGCACTTACATTTTAAAAGTAAAAAAAAAAAAAAAAAAATCCTAGGGAAGGTAGCGGTGATAAAGATAATAAAGATGGAAAGGTAAATTGGAGCCTCAAGTTGATTTGATGGCAATAATCATGGGTACCATTTATTGAAATAACTGCTTTGAGGCTGACGCTTTAAATATACCGTGTCATATTTATAGGCACATGTGTACCCTGAAGAGAAACCAGGTTATTGTTAACAATGGTTGCTTAAGGAGAAGGAAGGAAATTAATAGGTAGAGCACTATAAAGGTAGGAATCCTTTTTTT
>PVJN01040142.1:0-19444 GCA_004026805.1 Lasiurus borealis | reverse complement strand
ATTGATTTGAGGATACTATGTCCCTGGACTAAATTGCACTTGGTCATGGTGTTTGATCTTTTTAAGGTATTGGTGGATCTCGTTTGCTAATATTTTGTTACGTATTTTAAATTTATGTTCATCAGAGTTATTGGCCTGTAATTTTCTTTCTGTGTAGTGTCTTTATCTGGTTTTGGAATTAGGATAATGTTGACTTGTAGAATGAGCTTGGTTTATTGAGCTTTTGTATTTTTTTAAGACTCTATTTTGTTTATTTCTGCCCTTCCACTCACTTTGGGCTTTGTTAGTTGTATATTTTTTCCAGTTCCTTTAGGTGTAAATTTAGATCTAAGGCAGGCTAATGCCATCAGTTTCCCTTTTATACTACTTTCACTGTGCCCCATAGAATTTAGGTAGTTGTGTTCTTATTTTCACTTGTTTTAAGGTAACATTTGATTTCTTCCTTGATCTTATGTAAGCTCATTCATTGTTTAGTAACATGTTATTTAGTCTCCATGACTTTGTGGGTTTTTTTTTCTGTTAGTATAATACACCATATTAATATAATAAAGGAAAAGGTCACATGATCACTTTGTTAGATGCAAAAAGCATTCAATAAAATTCAACACCCATCCATGATAAAAACTCGTAACAACTATGAATAGAAAGGAATACCCTCAACCTGATAAAGGGCATATATGAAACACCTACAGCTAACATCATAATGGTGAGAAACTGGATGCTTTACCCCTAAGATTGAGAGGGATAGGGGGAAGGAAAGGAGGAAAGGAGAAAGGGAGGGGTCAAAGGCATTCAGATTGGAGAAAAGGAAGCAAAGCTGTCTTTATTAACAGATGTGATTCTGTATGTAGAGTATACAAGGGATTCTACAAATTAACTGAAATGGTTAATATGAAAATAATGAAATATGATACTTTCATTCAAAAATAGCTACAAAGACAGACATGAATTAATATGTACAGTATTATCATAATCATAGAAAACAGGTTTTAAAATGCTATGTTTGCTAAAATTAAATTGTGTAAAATTATGTATATTGAGCCTACACTGGAATGGAATGTTAACTGTATGGTTGATGAAATTATAGTTTACTTACCGTTTTAAAATTTTTATTACTGTTGCTATAAAATGAGTATGGCATTGTGAGAGAAGTTTACAAATGGTATTGAAAACATTTAAATTTGAATAGAAAAGAAAGGATGATAGATGGATAGGAGTTTTATTTTATGGTTCAATTAACATTGATTAGGATATGGGATTGAGAGAGAGAAAAGTGTTTGTTGGCATGAATTTCTGTCTGTCTCAGAATATGGTGATTCTATTTATAGAAAAAAAAGTATAGCTACAGAGAATAAATTTAGGAGCTACAGAAAGTGATTTATTTTGTTGTTGTTATGTTATTGAGCATGCACCTGAAATGCAAGTATTCAAGGTGGTGTTTGCTTTTTGGATACGTTGAATTTGAAGTGCCAGTGTGATTTCCACGTTGAGATACCCAAAGGTCAGAATAAAGGTAATAAGTCCATAGAAGTTTGGGAAGAAGTTGGACTTAAAGTATAGATATGGGAATCATGTGCAGTGGGTGCTAAAGATGGAGAAATAGTCTTTGTACTTGGTGATCAGGCAACACCCTGACACGTGAGAGAGCAGATGAAATCGATGACGGATGCCAGATGTCAAAGGGTAGAAGGCTAAGTAGATGGGAGGCAGACATGTTACTTTTATTTAACTGTTCGTTTGAGATGTTTGGCAGTGCATGGGAGGAGAGAATGAGAGAAAACTCATGTTAGTAGCAAGACTGTAGAAATAACTTGTTAAAGAGGTTTTGTGTGTGTTTGTATGTGTGGCTGTGTTTTAAGATTTGAGGCTGAAGTTTTCCTGTTGCTTGAAGGACCACCAAGGCTCATTACTGCTGTGGATGCTGTGCAGCCCTCCTTGACTTCAATGCAGACTTGCCTGGCAGATAGAGACCTTTACCAGCGAAGCAAACGAAGTTTTATTGTGTTTGTAACTGAAATGATTGTTGCTCTGATGATAATTTTCTACCGCAGTGCGAAAAGAATTGTTAAAATCAATTTCTCATTTACTGCCTCTTACAATGACTGACTACATCAGAAAACAAACTAGGTTGCCAATTTTGACAGCTTCTTTGTTAAAAGCAGAGCTTTATCTTTTCTTTCCTCCTAGTGTAGAAATAAGCCTTTTTATTGAAAGTTCCTTTAGGACACCTGAAAATTATTAAAGCGATGGAGAGGTTTCCAGATGAGGACTGACAAAAAGATTAAAACTCTTTAGGCTGAAATTACAAAGATGGAGCGGGACAGAATTGGTGTCTAATTGACAAAAGCTATGAAGAAATACAATCTGGTCTGCAAGGCGCAGACACTGAAAATGGCACTCTCCACATGATAATATCCACCTCACTGGGTGGTTGCTAGTATTAGGAGGTACTGCATATAAAAATGCCTCAAAATCTATCAAGCGTATGATGTTATTGTTAGAACGTAGTGGGTGGTGTTTTGGGAAAAATCCTAGGAAAAACTGCTTTATATTTGGGTAGGCAGCATGAGCCAACAGAATATAAACAGCCTACATAAGATCACGGGCATTTCCATCATGAGTGGATTTTGAAGGACCAGTGGGTCTTTTCTGTACCTTCCCTTGACCTTAAAGCATTTTTAAAGCTCCTTTAAGTTCTAAAATAACATATACTAGAAAATAAAAGTAAAAAACACATAAATACTTAACAACTCTTCAAAAGAAAAAAAAAAATCCCCTGCTTTGTAGAGTGTACCGATTTCCATGTATAAATGCTTCCCCCAGGGCTGACTTCAGGCTACCAGCAGGAGGCACTGAAAGCCATTTGGGAAGAGAGACACAGTAGCACATCAATTGTGTAATGTTTCACCACCCCGACACACTAGAAGTAATAACCTTAACAGCATGGAGTAAAATAGAAAGTAATGCTCTCTGAATATTTATTACTTTGATTTTAATGTAATTTATTTCATTTTAAGCTTCTGTAATTTTATTTGAATAATGGCTGTGTTTTAACACACAGCTCTCAGAATTGCTGAAAAATTTAACAATTACTCACTGGAGCTGGTGTGAGCTTATCCCAGTATGCCGTGATCTGACTCACTTATGGGTCACAGAAGAACCTACTAGTATCAGAAAACATTTAGGCCTGTAAGATGACGAAAATACTACATCTGAAAACCTGTAGGACGAAGCTAAGATATTACTTAGATGGCAACTTAAAACATTAGATGCTTCTATTAGTAAACAGGAACGATTAAAAAATGAGATAGGCACTTAATTTAAGGTAGTGAAAACGGAGTAAATCTTTAAACAGCAGCAGGAAGATAATAAGGATAAAAGCAAATATATTTTTTAAAAAATACAAAGGCAAGATCATCAGTGACAAAAGTTGGTTCTTCGAAGAGATTCTTGAAAGTGATGAAACTTGGCTGAGATTAATCCAGAAAATAAGAAGAGGCACAACAAAAGCAAAGTATCAGGCTTGTCTACAGATATACTAGAGATTTAGAGAGGAGTAAGAGAAAATGAAGGGCTTACGGCAGGATGTTTGAAAGTAGGAATAAAGGTACGAAGGAGCTGAGTGGGCTTTGTGGCTGGGGGTGAGTAGGACAGTACAACCCTGCAGAGTGACAGGTCCCTAGATAGGGCCCTGGATTGGGTTCTTGGGGAGTGAGGCTACAGAGAGACAAGGAGGAAGACCAAGGCAACGGTGTATGGCATAGGAAGACGCAGAGGAGGTGGCCAGAGTCCAGTGAGGGAGTTTCTCTGCTTGTACTGTGCTGTTTCAACTTTTCCCTGAACAGCCTAACTCTTTTCATGTTCCAGAACTACTCCATACTTACAATCATGCTTTGACAGTTTAATAAAATTACACCATTACAGAGAAAGCATAAGCTACCAATTTTTTATCCCATTACCAGTATGTTTTCCGATGCCTGCGAAAGCTTTTCCCATGCACCCCTAGATCTGTGACCAGCAGAGTATCTGGGAAGAAACTGCTTCTGCCAGGCATCTAAACTACCCGGTTACTAGCAGAGGTCACAGCAGCCCTGTCCTGCTACATAAATTTACCTGTATAGCAGGTGCAAATGGCTTCAAAGCATCGAGAACATTCTCCGAGACATGCGTGAACGTGTCTCCATTTCACTTTTTCCACTGGAACCTATGCTTTACAAACCCCATCCGTACTTTCTTTTGTGTGGCATAAGTTTTCCCGTATGTACACAGGATTCTCCCCCTCTTCACATTACACATTTCACATTATATTGGGCCTGCCCTCATGGGGTTTCTGTACCTCGGACCCCCGATGTGCTGTTTGAGTCTCCATAGCTTCTCACTGCATGTTTAGGCTGAGGCTGTGTGGGAGAACTCCCTCCACCTCTCATTAAAAATGACTCTTTACCCGTTTAGTCAATTTATGCTCTTGATAGCACTTTACACATTCAGATATTATCATGTGAAATTTTTATTTTTGGCTTTTTTTTTCTCTCTCTCCCGCCGGAATGTAAGTTTCATGAAGGTAGAACTTGTTTTATTTGCACAGTGCTGCTCAGTGCCTGGCAAATGCTGGCAAATGGGGGCCCCTCAGTAAGTAGAACTCTCTAACTAGCCTTTGTCAGCTGTTGGTACATTCTGATTGAAGTGAAGATGAAAGTACCTACTTCGTGGAGGAATAGTGCAGATAAAATGGGATGATGCATGGAAAGCACTTAGCACAGTATTTGGCACCCTAGTTATTAGTCGTCATCAGTGGCAACTAGTATGAGGAACTGGGCCCTAGTTCAGGGCCTGCCCTTGAGAGGAATGGACTGAGAAGTGAGGAAATCAGCTGTCCGCTTCCCACTTGCCCTCCCCCTGCTGCGCAGTAGGTGGCGCTTTAGAGGAAGACCAACAAGGGGTTTATTGTTCTCTGGAGCTAGGATACCTGCCCAAGGGGAACAAACTTGCCTCCTATTTACACATCCGTTTTTGTTCTTGCTCCCCTGTATCTGTATGGCTTTATCATTTGCTGCTCACTGGCTTCTGTTTTCAGTGTACTGTGTTTGATTAAAGCAGGCTTCACACGTTGGTTCACCATTCTTCCTTTTAAAAAGCCTTTCTGTTACCCTCCCCCCTCCCACCCCTGCTCCTGTGTCCAACCAATTGGTTAATAGCCTCTTTATATAATGTTATCTCATAATATTTCTGCTAAGGTCTGTAATTGGTTGAGTGGCTCTGTGCACAGAATATAATTACTTTGTAGGAGCTTGGAATGTGCCAAAAAAAAAAAAAAAGACCAGATAAGCAGTTATAATAGGTGATATGGCTAACTGTGGCAGAGAGCACTGTTCATATCATTACCAAAATCAACAGCAGGAACCTGGACCATCTGCTGGTGCACCCTGTTCATTGACTGGGTTCTCTTCTCACCACTTACTCAACTAGCATCCGTGAATTCTTATTGTGGGTGCAGTGCTCTGGGAGATGTTGTGGGAGGTGGAAAAGTAGCAAAAGGCATGGTAGGTCATGCCCTTGATCTTGTTATTGTGATGGGAGAGAGCATATATTGGATTAACAACTGGGAACAGTGTAAAAAATGTATAATCAAATTACTCAATAAAATATAAGAGTGATCTATTTGGACTGCGGTCGCTTAGGGAAGCTTCCTCGGAGAAGATGAGACTAGAGTTTGGCCTTGAGGAAATTGGTTGGATTGGGGCTTCCAGGGTTAACACGTTAGAAAGGAACTTGAAATGCCACAGCTGAAAAATCAGCAAGTCGTGTTCTGGGGTCTCCAAGGAGACATGAGGCTAGATGAAGCTATAGGTGGGGTTCCTCTTAGCGCCAGGCACAGAGCCAAGTAGGTGCTGGAGATTTGGTGTTGAAATTGAGGCAGTCGCTGCCCTCAAAAAGCCAACAGTTATTTATATATGGCATAGCAAGGGGACAGGTAAGCTGGCCGTGTTACCATGCAATGGTGTACACACCTGCTGGGTGTTTGGCAGGAGGCCATCTGGGCTATGAGCTCAGAGAAAAGTCTTAAAATGAAGGATACGTAGGGAGTTGGCCAGGTGAAAAGGGGGAAGAGGAGGACACTGGGAGGAGACACCAGTTCATGCAGGGGAACCAGACTACGTGAAAGACTGGCAGCGAGACAGGCCTGCATATCTGAGGAGCTCAGTTGTGCAGTGCCATCCGGAGCATAGGTATATGAGAAGGTGGGGAGAGGGAAGGTAGGAGGAACAGGTAGGGGCCAGTCACAGGGCGTGTATGCCCCACTGAGGAGCAAGGACTGCATCATGAGGCATTGAAGAGCCCGGGCATCAGAGGAGCACAATCAGAATTGTCCATTAGAATAATTGAGACGTCATATGCAGAAGAGATTAGAGGGAGTGAGCTTGGAGGAACCAAATCAAAGATGATATCCAGATTTCTGGAATGGGTGTTCTTTTGTCTGTTAGATTTTATTCTAAAAGAATCTGTGTAGTGGAAGGATTATTGAGACAGGATATGAACCTTTGAAGACTGTTGACATACTTTGGAGGTAGTACATCCCAAAGTTTACTTACAATAACAAGTGGATTTTTGAGCAGGAGAGTAATTTGATAAAAATAGTGTAAAGGGATATAAATGGGCAGATAGGTCAGATTTGGTCAGAGGTGCCCTGGCTGGATGGCTGTGTAGGAATCTAGGCTGAGGACAAGGTAGGGGATTAGCCATAGTCGTGCTCCTCCCAGTAGCTGATCACTGGTTTGTTCATTCATTCAGGAATCTATTACTGAGTGCCAGCTGTGTGCTAGGACTTGCCTGGATGCCTCAGGGACATGTCTCCGTGAAAGAAACTTGTTCTTTGGCGTGCATAGGGTTTATAGATGTAGTAGGAGATCAAGACACACAGCCATCACATCCATAGAGCGTGATGAATGTGATAATAATGGAACAAAATGCTGTGGGAATTCAATGAGAAGAGACCAATTATTGTGGGGGTGGGACAGAGGAAGAGATCGATTCAGACAAGGCTTCATTGTAGAGGTGCTGTTTTGAGCTGGTTTTTAAGGAGTGGACAGGTAGGTGGGAAGAGTCCAGGTGGAGAATAAAATACACTTGGGGCCACGACGCCTCCTATTTATTGTGCAAGCCGTCTTTGGGGCTGCAGGTGATGCTCCAGAGAAGGCAGCATAGTGTATTCCTGCATCTAACCCTGGATGAGTAATCCAGGAGTTTCTGAAGCCAGGAGTGTCTCAGTGACTTTCCACCTCACAAACCAGTGCCCTAGTTTTCCTGGATGAATGAAGCGAATGGACGAGGATTTCTGATTCTGAAACATGGTGTTGCCTGCAGGCTTTCACTAGGGAGGGCTGGGCACCTTGTCTCCCAAGGCAGGCAGGTGTGCTTTCAGGCTTCCAGATCAAACCCCATATCTAGGGGCTGCTTTCTGGCCCGCTGCTCTCTAATTCCTCACCCCCACCCTAAACCCCTAAAGTACACGTGCCGCAGGCCACCAGGACCTGCTGCTCCCTGACCAGCGAGAGATGTAAAGTCTGGCCTTCCTGGTGGGATTCATCTAAGACAGTGGTCAGCAAACTCATTAGTCAACAGAGCCGCAGTTTGCCGACCACTGCTCTGAGATATTTTCAATTATTTAATGAAAACCAGGGGATAATATTCGTGGGAAAGTTAAGTGCTGGTGGATGCATGGCAGTCATCATTCAGTCCATGGTTGTTGAGAGCCTGCGGCACTGTCCCAGGTGCTGAGGATACAGCTGGGTTTACATGTTAGTGTGAGGGGCAGTCAGCAAGCAAAGGGGAAGCTTGTCGTACGTTGAATGCTAAGCCTATTCATGCTCTGGGGGAAAGTGAAACAGGCGGGGTGTGTTGGGCTGGCAGTTGCGATTGTGAATGGGGGTGGAGGAAGGCCTGGTGTGAGAAGCTTACATTTGAGAAATGACTCCAAGGAGGTGGGTGAGGGAGGGATATTGGGGATATTGGTGTACAAATGTTCCAGGCAGAGGAAAGGCAAATGCAGAGACCCTGAGCTGGAACCTACCTGCCATGTCTGAAGGAAGAGAGTGAGTGGGGCAACAGTAGGATATGAGGCTGGTGCACCCTGAAGTGAGAGAGAGAGCAAGAGAGTAGTGCAGAATGCGTGGGGCTCCTGGGCAAGTAGAAGACTTCAGCTGTTACCCTCAGAGGAAGCCACTGGAAGGTTCATTTATTACAACTATTGCTTTTCTTGTCCCTGCTCTGGCCTCCTAGCCACCCTGGTCCAGATGACCTGGGTTTGAATTCAGCTGTGGCAACTCACTTTGCCTTTTGGACAAGTTTCTTAACCTTCCTGTGCCTCCACTTCCTTCTCTGCGAAATGGGGGTAAATAGGAGAACTAAATGAGGTCATGCTTGTAACAGGAAGTGCCTGCCACCTGTTAAATGCTGTGTGAGAGTTGGTTAAAAACAAAATTATTAAAAAACACTGTAGCCCGGGGACTCCCACCGATACCCAGTGTTCAGAGCAGCATTATTCACGATAGTCAACAGGTGGAAACATCTCTGGAGCCTGTTAGCATGTGAATGGGTAAACAAAATGTGGTGTGTACACACAATGGAACATTATTCATCCATAGAAAGAATGAAATTCTGACACATGCTACAACAAGTCCTGGAAACATTATGCTTAGTGGGAAAAAGCCAGACACAGAAGAAAAATACTGTATGATTCCACTTGGAGGAGGAGGAGTTAAATTCATAGAGACAGAAGTAGGTTAGAGGTTGCCAGGGCTTGGAGTGGGGCACCTATGGTTCATGGTACAGTGAGACCTCCCTGTATCTTTTTTCCCTTATCGGTAAGAGGAGAGATATGGGCTTCATGATCCCTGGATCCCCTCCTGATCCAAAGTTCTCTGATCCCAGGACTCCTGCACCCAACCTTATGTCCTCAGCCCGCCATTTAGATCTGGGCCATTAGTTATCCCACCCCTTGGCAGCTTCCATTGGCCATCTGCTTTCTGGTCCACAAATATGGGATTGGGTCCCAGTATTGCCAGGAAGGGATTTAAATGAATGTCTATAAATGCATCATGACTCCCAAAGCCATTTCTAAATAATTCCACCAGATTTTAACTTTCCAAAAGATGTCCCTATGAATTCTTTTTTCTCATTATAGTCTCTGAACCAGGTGAGAGACTATGGAGTGACCCCAGCTTAGCCACTGGCCTTTGGGGTCAATCTCTTTCTCAATATGGCATCAGTGGCTTTGCCTGGGGTGGACTGAGAATCCGGACAGTCTTTTATACCCAAACTTGTTTCACCTTTGAGGTGACGTGATTGGAATAAAGAACTGTCCCTGGTCCTGATTAAGTGTGGGAAACTCACATCTACAGATTCCCTATGGACCCTACATAGGTGCTCCCTGGGATGCCATCCTGCCTGTCTGCAGGCCATGTTTCAAGAGCCAAGAGTTTCCAATTGGCACAAATACAGCATAGTCTGAATCTAAGTTTTTCATGGCAATAGTTTTTATACGATGGAAGGAGTGCCGTCTTTATATTCTACCACTGCTTTTGTTTCTTCTTTTTCCTTTAAAAAATGTTTTTATTAGTTTCAGAGAAAAGAAAGGAGAGGAAGAGAGATAGAAACATCAATGAGATAATGAATCATTGATTGGCTGCCTCCTGCACGTCCCCTGTTGGGGATTGAGCTTGCAACTCAGGCATGTGCCCTGACTGGAACTGGAACCCAGACCTCCTCCACTCAACCACTTAGCCACACCAACGGGCTGTTTCTTCCTTTATTATCCTGCTACTTGCTATAGATGAACATGGCCTACTCGCTGCCCATCAGAAGATGAGTGGAAAAAAAGCCATGATTCATAATGGAATACTTACTATTAGGCCATTAAAAAAAAAAAAAGGAAATCATAACTCTTTGCAATAGCCTGGATGGGTCTGGAGATTATTGTGTTAAGTGAAATAATCCAGTAAGAGGAAGACAAATACCACATGACCTCACTAGTACATGGAATCCAATGAACAAAATAAACTGACAAACAAAATAGAAATGGAGGCATGGATACACGGAACAGACTGACACCTGTTAGAGGGGAGGGGAACTGGGGGCCTGGATGAAAGAAGGTGAAGGAATTAAGCAAAAAACATATGCATAGCACATAGACACAGACAACAGTTAGCTTTAGGGAAAGGGGGTGTGGGTAGATGGAGGTGGGCAAGGGGGAGAAATGGAGATAGAAAGAGACTTTGGTTGGGGTGATGGGCACCTGATACAGTGTGTAGAAGAGGTTTGGTTGAGTTGTACACTTGAAACCTGTATGGTGTTGTGAGCCAATGTCACGTCAAGAAATTCAATTAAAAAAATAGAATGTGGGAGTCATCCATCTTTCTACTATTGTCAGGTTGGCTTTGGAGGATTGAAGTGAATAGGAGACACAGGAGACTGCTTTGTGTCTGGAGCAGCCACAAAAGAGTTCAGTCTCATTGCTTGTCTTTAAAAATCTGATTGCAGTCAACACGCAATTCATCATCCTCCATGGCTGCTTGTCCATCAGTTAATTTATTAAAAAATCTATACGTTCATATAAAATGCAGAGAATTATACCAGATATCCTAGAGCAGTGGTAGGCAAACTCATTAGTCAACAGAGCCAAATATCAACAGTACCACGACTGAAATTTCTTTTGAGAGCCAAATTTTTTAAACTTAAACTTCTTCTAATGCCACTTCTTTAAAATAGACTCGCCCAGACTGTGGTATTCTGTGGAAGAGCCACACTCAAGGGGCCAAAGAGCTGCATGTGGTTCGAGAGCCGCAGTTTGCCCACCATAGTCCTAGAGGATAGTTATAAGTATTAAGTGAATTAATGCAGATAAGACTAAGTTAGGACTGCCTGGCACAAGGGCTTCATAAGTCATTGTTGCTATTTCTTAGTGGGATGGCATTGACACCTCGGGATCTATATACAACTTTTCTATTTAAGTAAACTTCCCAGTGGCATGTTTGCTATTTTAGTAATTTCTCATTTCTGTAGTCAGAGGAGTGCTAAGATCTTTTAAAGCCGGTTTAGAAATATAAATACTGAGGGGTGCATTGTAGTCTATTCGTTTTCATTATTCCCAGCATCTTGGCCTGTCATGTACTTCTCAGCTGAGGTTGACTTTGCTCTACCCCTGGGGTCCACCTGTCCAGAAGCACAGACGGGTTCCTGCCTCTTTTCCTTCAACTTATGCAGCTATTTTGGTGGAAAACCCTTAATTGCTTCTTGGCAATTTTTCAGAGAGAGGGCATCCTCCCTCCTCATTATTAATGGTCACCTGGAGGTGACTTCTTTCTGACATTTCATAATGTTTCTTTCCTTTTGGCTGAGGGCAAATAATCTCTCCCCTCTCTCCCTCCCTCCCTCTTGTCTGGATTTTTGTAGCTGGAGGAGAACAAGGTGACTACTTCTGATGTAACAGTTAATACTTTTATGACATTAGCCCTAGGTAAATGCATTTTCTCCTCATCTCAGGTGAGGAAATGAGGCTCAGAGAGGTTTGTAGGGCCACAGAGCTGGTTGGAGCATGTGCCAGAGGCAGGGCCTGGCTCCAACCGACAATTTCTTTTCCCCATGGCTTCTCTTCTTCCCAAAATTTATGGTCACAGAATAGTGACTATCCTTACTTCTGCTTGCTTCCAGAAAGTTTAGAAGTATATTTACTTGAAGCCTCTTAAAGGAGCCATGATTTTGCCTTAGGACATTCCTGCCGGGACTGATCCTCGGAGGGCCAGGTGGCAGTAGAGGGGAGCTCTGTGAATGATGGTTGTTGCTTCCTGGAATGGAAACATCTAAAATGATTAGTGGCCTCCTCGCCACTCACTCACTGCTCAGGCTAAAGGAGAAATAGCCCTCGAGGGCTTTAAATTTCTCTGTGAAGATGGGACAGAGTTAGGCCAAGAGCAATATTACAGATAAAGCCCTGACCTTCCTTCTAGCTGGAAGGGGGTCCTTGTTGTCATAAATTTAGGGATTCCTGAAGTTATGGCCATGCTCTTTCTAGGTATTGTGATTCCCCCGGTCTGTCTCTCCTGCCCCTTTCCCAACGCCTTGTGCATTCATCTAGTAGCCCAGACACCTGGGAGTGTCCTGGGGCTAAGCACAACCCCGGCTGCCCCAGGGACCCTGTGGTCCCTCAGAAGTGTTCCCAGTGGCTTGCCGGGCTCTTGTCTTGCTCTGTCCCTATGGCTTTCATTTGCCCAACACAGGAGAGCTAGGCCTGGGCACCAAAACTTCACACCCTCCCCCATTCTCACAGGCATAACCCAGGTGTCTGCGTTTTGCTATGCCAGCCTCCCCAAATTCTGGGAACCTTTCACACATCCAAACCAGCTCCTTGAGCCTTCCCTGCTTGCCAACCTGGTGCAGACCCCAAGGTCACACCACAAATCCCTGGTACTTGCCTGGTCAGGAGGTTACCCTTGTGGGCAATTCTTTATAGTTTCTAGGGACTTCTACCTTCTTAGTTGAAGACTGGTTTTGGGTGAGGATGAGACTGAAGTAGATTATGTTTGGGGAAGGGAGGAGTGTGTCGTTGAAAGCCAAATTAGATTGCACGGGGAAAGATCTGTGTCTCTCTTGTTCGTTAACTAGAGAGCGTTACCACGGGTCGGGAGGCCCCAGTTACGTTCTCAAAGTTGAGGTGATGCTTTTACAATGCCAGTACTGGTTCTGATCTGGAGCTCTGGCCAGGCAGTGATAAGTGGGCCCTGATGCCCTAGTCAGGCCCCAGTACTTAACCCTCCTACAGACACCCTCATGAAAGCCGTCGCGGTTTTTAGCTACACTAGACGCTGTCATGCTCTTGTCTCAGAGAATTTAATGACATTAGCCTAAAGCAAACGAAGGGCATGGCTAAGGCTACATCAGTGTCAGAGCTGCAGGCGCAAGAGGACTCCAGTGCTTCATTCAATATGAGGCGCAGTTCCCTCTAGGCTACGCGGACTCCTTTCACTTCCCTGGAAGAAGACAACCTGAGATCAGGGTTCTGAGAAAGACAGACACATGGCAGGATAAAACCGGCATCTCTCTTCTGTGTCCTTTAGTTTTTACTTGGCTAATGATACAACTTCATTTTCAGCGCCTCTAGGAAGCAAAAGAGCCTGATGGTATATTATCCTAACCAAAGACACATTTGATTTCATGGCTGGAATTGTAAACCAAAGAGAAAGTGAATGGTTTTAAGCACTATTTCTAAACGTTCTTCAATGATGATTTCTACAGAGACTGCAGATGTGCCTTTTGGATATATTATTAGACAAATGGAAGTTTGCAAGCTATCCCTCATACTCGGCAATCACATCCTTTCCCTGAATATGGTCAACAGACCTATTAACTGAACGGGGAAAAGAATTCCCTTTATGCACAGCCACAGGCCTGGTGCTAAGTCAGACTTTATAGTGGCAGCGCAGTTGTGTTTTGCCTCTGCATTGCAGCCATCTGCAGGCTGTGTTTTTCTGTGGCCTGATTGTAAGTAAGGGGAGGGTAGGAGACTGCATTTTCCTTGTTTTCTATCACTGGTAGCTCTTGGTTATTTCTTCCTGTACTAGGTTTTTGGGAAATGGTTGCTGAATTGAATTAAACAAACCTAAAGTAAAATCTTAAAGCAACATAAGGGCAATGTGGATCAGTTGGTTGGAGCGTCATCTCATCCACTGAAGGGTTGCGGGTTTGATTCTCAGTCAGAGCACATACCCAGGTTTTGGGTTTGAGCCCAGTCAGGCACGTATGGGAAGCAACTGATAGACATTGATGTTTTCCTCTCCCTCCCACCCTCCCTCCTTCTCTCCCTCCTTCCCTCCCCCTCTCCCTCCTTCCCTTCCTCTCCTTTCCTCTTTCTAACTCAATCTTAAATAAAAGTACTTACCAGCTAAAAAAGAAAACAGAAAAGAAAATTACATGTAAGCTTCAGTGAGCAACTTTCAATAAGATCTAGTTAGCCAGTTTATTCCATTGTGCAGTTGAAATGGATCTGCAGTCCTCAGTGTGGCGGGGCCAGCATGGAACATTTATTCCTGAAGTCATCTCTGTTTCAAAGGCAGCAGGCAAAACAAGCTCTGTTAACAAAGTATTACATTCTTATAACAGAACCCTGGGTTTCCTATTGCCTCCTCTTCTCCCTTGTGAGTCAGCCTCAGAGGGAAGTGTGTAAAGGAGGTGTTCAGCTGGAGAAGGAAGCAGGAGAAGAGTGTCGTGAGCAATGTGAGGCTGAAAGTCATTAAAAACAAAAAGTTTGCCTGCAGAATTTGCTATGGATGCCATCATGTCACCCACAGACCTGGAAGCCTGGAGGAACTATTCAAGGACCGGAAGGACCCAGCAGTTCTTTTGAATAACACATTGTCTCCAGCCTGTGACAGTTGTCATTTCCATACCTATAGCAAAAAAAAAAAAAAAAAAGAGCAGAAATTGTTGAATCTGGCGAGTTGAAAAAGCAAGATACAGCCCATCTAAACGGAATGATTTATTTAGTCTGGATGAATAGGTAACACTCAGTAATTCTCCCACAATGATTCTGATAATTACCAAATGTCCTTTCAATTCGAATTGATTCAGTATCACAACAACTGAGGTTATTTAGATGCAGAAGGCTTCCTTCCAGTCATAGTTGTTGGCCTTAAAGTGATAAGCTCTTATCACTTACTTTAAGGCCAACAACTATGACTGGAAGGAAGCCTGCTGCATCTAAATAACCTCAGTTGTTGTAATACTGAATCAATCCCTTCCTCTGTGTTGACTCAGCTTGAAATTTTTGGTTCTTCATAATTTTAATGTTGTCATAAAAAAACCCCTGGAATCATTTGGAATGTGAGAGAGGTTTTCAGATACAAGAAGTCCCTGGGAAAATGTAATTCTCTACCATATGGAGCTATAGTGTTTTTATACTAAAATAAATAAAAACACTTTGGAGATTTCTGTATTATTTATTGCATATACTGAACTTCAGGCAATTAATAAAAAAACACAAATGAAGAGCTTGAAATGCTTTTAAACAGCTGGAATTCCAGCTGTTAGTGCAATAAGAGAGAAGTTATGCAAGACCATGTAATAGAATATCAGTGTGCACAGAGATAAATAACGCAATGAGGGCATGTATGTTTTATGTTGTTCCAAAGGCTCCTTAAAATTATAAAAAAAATCCCTAAAAATCCAAACTCTCTAGTTCTGTTTAGAAAATGTTTGAGATCCTTTCTAAGAAGGTTCTGTGTGTTTCCTAGGGCTGCCATGACATATTACCACAAAGTGGGTGGCTTAGAACAACAGAAATTCATTCTGTCATAGGTCTGGAGGCTGTGTGTTCTGAAATCAAGGCGTCAGTAAAGCCATGCACCCTCTGAAGGCTCTAGGAGAGAATCTGTTCCATACCTTCCTCTTGGCTTCTGGTGTGGCCCGAAACCCTTGGCATTCCTTGGCTTGAATCACATCACTCCAATTGCTGCATTGGGAATCACATGGCTTCCCTCCCTCCCTCCCTCCCTCCCTCCCTCCCTCCCTTCCTCCCCTCTTCTTCTCCTGTTATAGAAACACCAGTCACACTGAATTAAGGACCTCCTATATAACCTCATCTTAACTAACTATACCTGCAACGGCCCTATTTCCAAATTAGGCCACAGTCTGAGGTTCTGAAAAAGACATGAGTTTGGCGGGATACTGTTCAACCCAATAGGAGGCATCTAAAATGAATATCAAGTGGCTTTGGTCTTCAGGAATGTGTAGTTCCTGATGTACGTGGGGAAACGGCTGCAGGAAACTATAAGGCAAAGCAATGTGTTCAAGTGGTAATGGATAGATTACCATGGACATTTGGAAGACTGAGTGATTGGTTGGGATTATAGGGTAGTCATGGAGGGCTTTAGGGTGGAGGTAGTGGCAGGCCTGAAGGACAAATAGTATTGTGGCAGCAGGCCCAAATGATAACTAGTTACCAATTGGTAGAAATGGTGAAGCTGGGCATTCTGGGCTGAGAGATGCAAATGTGCATCCACTGTGTGGGATGCTTGAGACTGGCATGTGTGCCTAGAGAATAGTGTGTCCTTTAGGTAGTGGTTACATTGTGTTGTTGTGGCCATTGGGAAGGGATACAGAAGGGAGAAGGGATGAAGTACATATGGAGCAGAAGGGAGGTAAGAAAGGTGATGGTAACCCAGTCGTTCATATCCATAAATGACTGTTACAGAATGGGATCTTCAAGGTGGCAGTTAAGGGGAGAGTTCAAGAAGAGATGGGAAGACTATTCTGTAATGGCGCTCGAAGAGACCTTGCTAGACTCAGAGGAACTGGACTTCTATGTCCCTCTCAGATCTCTAGTTCTGTGATTCTTGGTAGAAACATCTTTTCACTGATCATATCACACCTCTCTCGCCAGTTATTCTGCTTCTGCTTCCTCCCTCCTTTCTTTCTATGGAGCATCTTCCATGGGCCAGGCACTGAAGAGACAATAGTGAGTAAGAAGACAAGGACAGCATCATTTTTCATCTCTTCCCTGTAGCATTAGCACAGGAGTACATAGTAGGTTTTCTGAAAATGTTGCTTTGAATTGAGTAGGAGTGAGGGAAAATGACTAGGCGATTTTGCCCTGGGTAGTAAGTTCTGCTATAGAATAGAGCTGCTTTGAAAGATGACTTCAGGAACCTCCTTATGAGGAGGTGGCAAGTAGGTGGATGCTTACATGTGTTTGATTTCTGAGTCATCAAAAAGACTCCTTTGCCTCCCAGAATATCTTCTTCATCCAGGCTGTTGGTACTTTTAATTCCATTATTGGAAGTTAGTTTTCCTCTGTTAAAATGCAGATGCCCTGTGGAGAGATGTTATCCATTTATCTTCATCATTCTCTTGCATCTTAATAGGAGGGATTTTGTTAGTTTTTTCTGCATAGCAGGTATGAGAAAAGCTGATGGAGGGAAAAGGGAATCCAGGGAGGAGGTGTACTGGACAAGACATGATTTTTTCTGGTATAAGTTTTACGGCCACAAAACTGTTTTGTTTTTGTTTTGTTTTGTTTTAAAAGGGCAATAAATCCCACCTCCACCACCCTCATCTCAGTAAAAATAATGTATGTGGCAACCTGATCCTATGTTCTTTCTCAACACAAGGCTATGCTGCCTATGTTTTGTGTACTCACAGTCAGGGAAGGCTAATGATATAGATGCTGTAACAAATATCCCTCAAAGTTTCAGTAGCTTATTTTAGAGGCTTCTTTTCTCATTTACATAATACAGTAATAATATTCAATTGCCTGGGAGAAGGAGTTCTACATTGCCTTTTAGGGACCCAGGCTCCTTCCTTGTTATACATACACCATCTTTAGTCATGGCCTCCAGGTCACACTAGTGTCTTCTAGAAAGCATGGAGAGTGGGGGGAGGCTTAGGGGGAGAGAGAAAGCATGCAGAGAAAGTCCACTGACTTTTAGCTGCCTTGGCTTGCCACATATTTCACCTTACATCATGTTGGTGAGAGCTAGTCCTGAGGCCGACCCAGCTGGAAAAAGGCTGGGAAATGCAGTTTAGTTGTGTGCCCAGAAAGAGGATGTAGTCCTGGTAAGACTCCAAAATCATTTACACATTTTTGTCAGAAATTATTGACACATTAACCTTCTGTCTGTGTCATAACCTGAGCTCGGGGTTTGTCCTTAGGGGAACAAGAGAGAAGAGCAATGGCCTGGGATCTGTCCTGTGTTTAGAATGGTGAGAAGCCACTCTCTCTGCTTGGGGAAGGGCCTCAATCTGCAGGTGGATTTTTGCTATGTCAGGGAGATGGAAGTCTTGATTCAAAGTTCTTATTTTGTTTGCTTATTTGCTTTTTAGTGGAAGTAAGAAAAGTTAATGGAAATCTATCTTGAAATCTGTTTTGAGGTTTGGAGTGGCGTCGCTTCTGTAATCTATTTCAGTTTCCTTTGGAGATAAGAGCAGATTAGTATTTAGAGATTTGGAGATCCTCTAGTCCAGTGGTTGCCAACTGGTGGTTGGTAGACCGCTGGTGGTCTGCAAGGTCCAAAAGGTTGATGACTACTGGTTTAGGGAAACCTTGGAAGCAGTGGTCACCAACCGGTGGTCTGTGGACCACTGGTGGTCGGTGAGGTCTAAAAGGTTGGCGACCACTGTAAGTTCACCTCCCTCATTATCTAGACAAGGGAACTGAGAGGTAATTGAATTGTCCATATTCACTTAGCAAGTTAGTGGTTTACTTGGGGTCTCAGACACCACTTTCCAGATTTCTACTCTAGTGTTTTTTCCATTATCACAGTGCTAGTCCATAGAGAACTGTTCAGAGACAAGGCCTGTCCTGATGGGACCATTGGGCACCAACTAGAAAGGGGGAAGCTTGACCAGGCGCAATCAGAGGGTTCCTTTTAACTGAGATTCCTGGATGGATTATGTTTAAATATACTGAGTGGCCAGATTATTATGATCTCTGAGTGCATAATAATCTGGCCACTCAGTGAATAGCCTATATAATAAAAAGGTAATATGCAAATTGTCCCCTCGACCAGGAGTTGGACCAGTAGGCAGGTCAGCCATGTCCCTTCCCTCTGGCCAGGCTGGCTGGACCCCACCCATGCATGTATTCATGCACAGGGCCTCTAAAATATATATATACACTGAGTTGTCAGATTATTATGTGTTCAGAGATCATAATAATCTGGCTACTCAGTGTACATGATATTATGTAATCCCTGGCTGACAGAAGTGATGTTACCTTCAATAATTTGTAACTTTTCTGAGAAAACAGAATCTCAATTCTTCTCAGCTGTTTCTTTGTTTTTAAAATATATTTTTCTGATTATAAAAATAACAAAAATTTTAGTCATAGAAATTAAGTAAACATATACAAGTGTAAAAATATATATACAAATATAATAAAAAAAATGCCTGTAATTCTCTGACTTGACAACACAGCGATAACAATTGATAATGTAAAACAGATGTTTTACATCTTTCCATGTGTGTTTTCTGATCATTTTTCAACACATAAATATTTGTATACTTATGCACAATATAATTAGAATGAAAGATTATACAATATGAAATACAAGCTAAGTAATTCTTAAAATATTTCATATTATTTAATATTAAAATTGTTTTAAGATAACTCAGGACATGGAAAAATGCTCATATATTTGTGTGCATCTGCATAATATAATTAAATTAAAATTCTATTTTTATTTAGCTTGTTTTTTTATTTGATTTTTTTTTAAATTAAATCTTTATTATTCAGATTATTACATTTGTTTCTCTTTTTTTCCCCTCCATAGTACCCCTCCACCCAGCTCCCACCCTCCCTCTGCCCTTAGCTCCCTCCCATTGATCTCATCCATAGGTGTATGATTTTTGTCCAGTCTCTCCCTGTATACCCTTCACCCCTTTCCCCCTAAGAATTAAC
>PVJN01040141.1:0-19440 GCA_004026805.1 Lasiurus borealis | reverse complement strand
TCTTTTCTCTTTATTCTATGTCAGTCTTGTGAGAAGTCTGTCAATTTTATCGACCTTTTCATAGAACAAGATCTTTGTTTTCATTTATTTCTCTATTGTTTTTCTGTTTTCAATCTCATTGATTTTTACTTTCATCTTTATTATGTCCTAACTTCTACTTGCTTTGGTTTTGTTTTGTGCTGCTTTTTTTTTTTTTTTTAGCTGCTTGAGTGTGGGAGCTTAGATTTTTGATTTGAAATATTTTTCTCTTTTCTCATGTATGCATTTATTGTTATAAAAAATAGCTGTGTACCATACTTTTGGTATGTTTTCTTTTCATTGAGTTCAATGTATGCTTTGATTTCTCTTGAGACATTTTTCTGATTCATGGATTATTTAGAAGTGTGGTTTAGTTTGGAGATTTTCCTGTTAAATTTCTGTTAATTGATTTCTAGTTTGATTCCATGTGGTCAGAGAACACATTTTGTAGAATTTGTATTATTTTAAAACTGTTCAAGTTTGTTTATTGGCCTAAGATATGGTCCAGGTGTCATGGATACTTTTTAAAAAATAGGTATTCAGCTGTTGTTGGATGAATTGTTCTATAAATATCTGTTAGATTCTGTTGATGGGTTGTGTTCAGTTCTATATCATTGCTTATTTTCTATGTGTTCTGCCAGTTGTTGAAAGAGAAGTGTTGATGTCTCCCACTAAATTGTGGATTTGTTTATTTCTCTTTTTAAGAGTGTCAGTTTTTGCTTCCCATAGACTTGTAGCTCCTGTTGATTGGTGCATACACATTTAGAATTGCTGTGTCATCCATTAAATTTACTTTTTTGTCATAATCCCATGTTCCTCTTTATGATAATTTTCTTTACTCTGAGTTCTACTTTATTTGATATTAATATAGCCACACCTGCTTTCATTTCATTAATGTTTGCATGACATATTTTCCCCCTCATTTTGTTTTCAAAGTGTCTATACTGTTAAATTTGAAGTGAGTTTCTTATAACAGCACTAGAGGCCCAGTGCACAAAACTCATGCACTGGCGGGGGTGGGGGGAGGAGTGGGGGCATCCCTTAGCCTGGCCTGCACCTTCTAGCAGTCCAGGACCCCTTGAGGGGATGTCCAGCTGTTGCCCTAGGCTTGATCCCAGCAGTAGGACATCCTTCTCGAAGCCTGGTACCAGTCAGGGGATGTCCGACTGTCTAAACTGGCAGTCGGGGGATGTCTGTTCAGGCAGTTGGACATCCCCCGAGGAATGTAGCAGTGTGCAGTCGGACATTCCCCGAGGAATGTAGCAATGTGCCAACCTCTAGGGAGGAGCCCACATTGGGGCCAGGCGCTTCTTGCATTCATCCTGGCCCACTGCACCCGATCCCGCAGCATCGGGAGAGGCTCCCGCCGTGGCACCTGTGCTCTCCAGCCATGAGACCCCACTGACCACTGGGGGGCAGTTCATAGCGACTGGTCATTCTCTTTGTTCTGCCATAATGGTCACTTAGGTTTTTATTACATAGACTAAAGGCCTGGTGCATGAATTTGTGCACCAGTGGGGTCCCTCAGTCTGGACTACAGGATTGGGCCAAATCTGGCTCTCCAACATCCCCTGAGTGGACCCGGATTGCAAGAGGGTGCAGGCCAGGCCAAGGGACCCCACTGGTGCATGATCGGGGCTGGGAAGGGATGTGGGAAGTTGGCCAGCTGGATAGGGACCACAGGAGGGCTCCAGGGCATGTCTGGCCCCTTTCACTCAGTCCTGATCGGCCAGACCCCAGCAGCAAGCTAACCTACCAGTTGGAGCATCTGCCCCCTTATGGTCAGTGCACGTCATAGTAACTGGTCAACCAGTCGACTATCTGCCTCCAGTGGTCAGTGCACATCATAGTGAGTGGTTGAGTGGCCTTACCATATCATTAGCATATTATACTTTGATTGGTTGAATGGTTGACTGGTTGACTGGACATTTAGCATATTAGGCTTTTATTATATAGGATAAGTTGTTTATTAAGCCACTCTGCCAACCTGCTTCTTAATTGATATATTTAGAACATTGATATGATAAATTGAGGATTGAGTTGGTCATTTTATTTTTGATAAGTTAGAGATTAAGTTTGTCATTTTATTTTTTCTTTTCTGTTAGTTCTCCCTGTTTTTAGTTCTCTGCTTTCTTTTTTTGCCTTCTTGTGAGTTACTTGGACATTTTGTAGAATTCCATTTTAATTACCTGTAATGTTTTGGAGTGTTCTCTTTGTGTAGCTTTTTAGAGATTGCTATAGGGATTACATTTATGCGTATATGACTTATTACAGTTTTAGTGCCTTTTGATCAGTTTGAGTGAAGTCTATAAACCTTACTTCCTTTTTATCTCTTTGCCCTCTACTTATTTATCATAGAACTATCTGAAGTATTTTCTCTCCATGTTCTTGAATCATATAAGACATAATTACTGTTTTAACTGTTAAGTATAACTTCTAAAACTCAAGAGAAGAAAAGTATTTATCTACATTTTTGTCTATTGAGTCCTCACCCCTACTTCCCCAATTTTCAAAATTTTCTCCTTTTATTGTTACCTTTGTGTAGGGAAAAATTCCATTCTTTTACAGTAGAGAGTGGAAGAGAAGGGGAGAGACAGAGAGAGAGAGAAACATTGATGTGAGAGAGAGACATTGATTGGTTGGTTGCCTCCCACATGAGCCCCACCCAGGGCCAAGATTGAGCTTGAACTGACAAATGTGCCTTTGACTGGAATCAAACCCTGGACTCTTCAGTCGTCGATCCAGTGCTCTATCCACTGAGCCAAACAGCTTGGGCGCTTTCTTCTTAAAGAATGCCCGATACAAGTTTGGTGGTATTGAATCCTTTAGGTTTTTTTGGTTTTGTTTTTGGTCTGGGAAGCTCTTTTTTTAAAAATACATTTTTATTTATTTTGAGAGAGAGAGGAAGAAAGAAGGATAGAGAAATAGAAACATTGATGGGAAAAGAAAATCATCAATTGGCTGCCTCCTGCACTGTTCTTATGGGGGATATGGGGCATTGAGCCTGCAACTGAGGTTAAGTGTCCTTACCATAATTGAATCTTTAGTCTGCAGCCAGTGCTCTATCCACTGAACCAAACGAGCTGTAGCAGTCTGGGAAGCTCTTTATTTCACTTTTAATTTTAAATGATAGCTTTACTAGGTAATCTTCGTTGTAGACCCTTACTTTTTATCACTTTGAATATTTTGTGCCAGTCCCTTCTGGCCTACAAAATTTCTGTTGAGAAATCAGCTTACAGCTTATGGGAGCTCCCTTGTAGATAACGAACTGTTTTTGTCTTGCTGCTCTTATGATTGTCTTTTTGTCTTTAACCTTTGCCATTTTAATTATGATGTGTCTTGGTATTGGCCTCTTTGTGTCCATCTTGTTTGGGACTCATAAGAGCGGGGTAAACAGTGTTAGCCAGGTTAATGGAGCACATCAGATTTGTTACCTGCCTGAGCATGCTAGCTGTGTGGGGGAGGGCTCAACAAAGGAGCAATGAAGTTTTTTAGTGCTTCTGTCACTGAAGAGAGATTCCCTGACCACTGTTCTCCACCTTTCACCCTAAAGATATTCAATTCAGTTACTCTCTTACGTCCCTATCACTTTTCAAGCTGCTGTCCCTTTGCTGGAGCTTAGAGTGAGTATATAAGACAGTGAACCTATGTGCAAGCTTCTTTAAAAGGAACACCTGGTTCTCCAGTATGCTTCTATCATCTCGCTTGAATGCAATCCCTGCTGGATTTCATAGTCAGATGTTATGGGAACTCCTATTTCCACACTGGTGCCCTGGACTGGGGAATCAGGTATGTGGCTGGGACTGCTGGATCCCTTCACAACTGAGCTACTTCTCCTGATTCTTAAAAAAACCAGCATACTCTGGGTATGGGACCTTCTCATTCCATGTTACTGCCCCTCTTATCAGTTTAATTGTGGGTTCTTCCTTATATATTTAGTTATAGGACTTCTGTTCAGATACCTTTGGGGTGGTCCTTGATGGTTCTTCTATAATTTAGTTATAATTTTGATGTGTTCGTGGTAGGAGGCAAGCACAATGTTTACTTACTCCACCATCTTGATCTGAAGTTCTTCATGACCTTATTTTAAGATTGTGTCTAGAGGCATTGTTTTTACAACTATAGTTGCTACTTACTAATCCCAGAAACAAAAGGTATAAATGTTGTAAATAACTTATTTACAACAGAAAAACTAATTTCTGATGAGGTTTTAGAATAAGAATTTTACATCCTTAATTTTGTTTCATAGATTTGTTGATCATAAAGGTACAACATCTGGTCTTATAAAAAATTCACTTTTGCCCTGGCCAGTGTGGCTTAGTTGGTTGAGTGTCTTCCCATGCACTGAGAGGTCACCAGTTGGATTCTTGGTCAGGGCACATGCTGAGTTGCTGACTTGATTTCTAGTAAGAGGCATCCAGGAAGCAGCTGATCAATGTTTCTCTCTCCCTCTTCCTTCCTTGTCTCTCTAAAATCAGTAAAGACATAGTGTTATTTTTCTACTTGGCTTTATTATTTTATAAAAGCAGTCACTATAGTCTTCAGAGCTGACACACTCGAGAACCTGAGCTGTGCAGTGAGGAGTACAGTTAGGTTTCAAGTAGCAATTGTCTAAAAAACAGCATTATTTGTCAGTTTTAAGTTAATGTTGCTAACTTGATTTTGTTGTTTATATCTTTAACTTAAAAATTAGTTTCTGCTTTGTAGTAGTATAGGAGGTATAAGCATAAGAGGTTTATACTAAGTTTTTATGTTTGTTGTTTCATGGTATCATACTAATAAAAAAATGGAAGGTAACCTTGAGGGGAAAATCTTCTAGGTCCAATCATCTATAACTTTAACTCATAAAAATTGTTTCTCAGTTTCTTCATTTTTTTTTAATGCTTGTGTGGATCTACTTTGTATGATCTCCACAAGTCAACTACTTGGATTTCTAAAAAAATTGTTTTTCTATAAAGAATAATTTCTAGATCTTTTTAGTTCTTTTCTATAAGTTAATCTTATATATCTTCTCAAAGAGTTAGAGACTAATTAACTTTTTCACTTAAAGTTGAGATAAATATTATTAAGTTATATTTCTACAACAAATTTAGCTTTCAGTATCACTTCCTTACTGTCTCATTTTTAGGTCCATTCTTTAAACTGATTAAATTTCTCCCCAGAAAAGTTAGCTCATTTTAGTTCTAATGTCAAAATGAATTCATTTTTTACTTTATTTCCTGTGGTTCTAGATAGATAGGCATATAATGATCTTCAGGCATATAAAAGGGACATCTTACAGGAGGTGATGGTAAGATAATTTCTGTTATTCCTGGGTATGAGATAAGGGAGATGGGGAATTTCAATAGAAAAGATAGATAAAAGGTACCTGGAGGCCTTTCCTCAGACAGTAAAGTAGGTTTCAAAAAACTATAAAGTCTCTGGGGATTTGAATGTGAAGATTTTCAAAACTATTTTTATGGTATAATTATCAATGCAGTAAGGGAACAGACAAGAGATCTCTTGCATGTTTATGACTTTGTGAGAAGACTGTGTCTTTTACCTGAGGCTGGTTTTGTGGCCATGTAACTGTGTATTTGGACAGGCCCTCATTTGTAGAATGGCTTTGTGATCAGTTTAATGATTTACTGTCATCAGCTTGAAATTCTTAAGTTTTGAATAAGGGAAAATTATGAACTCAGATAAAAGCAGCCAAATAACATAAGCTTTAATCCCTATGTTGTCTTAATTATTTCCATTAAAGAATCATTGAAGGAGCTTTTAATGTTTCAAAAGTCTGGAGGGATAGATCATGTGTTAAAAAAAAAATGAAGTTGCTTTATTAGCTATCTGTTCTCATTCAATATAGAGACCTAGGAGAAATTTACAGAAGTCATTACAATGGTCTATAAAGGGGTAAAGTCATTTGCAGGGGAATGTTAAAGTATCCTTCCAATAAAGGAGAAATGGTGGAGAGTGGTTCTTGAGGTATCATTATTTTAAGATGACTTAATTTGGCACACAGTTCAATTCAGCTTTTCTGTTTCCCTAGAACAGATTTATTATTTTTAAAATTCTTTTTAGTGTTCTAGTACTGGTTTTAAACTTTGTTATTCTTAAATCACTCTTAGGGGAATAGTGTGAAAAATTTTTAAAGCTATTTTGTTAGGTCACAGTCCTTTCTGAAAATCTTTAATATAATTTAGAGGATGGAGTTTTATTTCAAGCTTTATTTTATTCTTATAATGTTTTTATTTAGTGGGGCTTTCTGCAGACAGGTGTGAGCCTGCATAATAAAATGCAGTATAGCACATCTATATGCATTCAAACATTTACTGAATGCCCTCTCTATAATAGTCACTTGTACTACCTGCAGAGCATATACAGGTGATAAACACAGCCCTTATTCTTTTTTTATATATACAGTGTTTTATGTCTTTATGGACTTCAGAGAGGAAGGGTGAGGAGAGAGAGATAGGAACATCAGTGAGTGACATAGAAGATTTGATTGGCTGCCTCCTGCATGGCCCCTTTGGGGATTGAGCTCCTAATCCAGGCATGTGCCCTTGACTAGAATTGGACCTGGGACCCTTCAGTCTGCAGACTGATGCTCTGTCCATTGAGCCAAACCAGCTGAGGCACAGCCCTTATTCTTAAGGAGCTCACAGACCAATAGGAAAGCAGAACTAGACAAATAAATAGGAAATTGTGATCAAGTGTACATGATATATAAAAATATATCCCAGATGCTATGAGATCACAGAAGTGGAGCGTCTAAGTTGAATTTAGGAATCAGGGGAGGTTTATAAGATGAAAGATGCTGATCTGAATTTAAAGGAAAACAAGAGTTGGCCAAAGAATGAAGGAAAGTCATTACAGATAAGAAATAACACTGTGAAAAGACTTGTAGGTATAAAAGAACATTCATTAATATATTTGACAAATATTTATTGAGCATCTATATGTCAGGCATATGTAGTACCTACACTGGGGACACATTGGAAAGTACAGACATACTCCATGCTTTATGGAAAAGGAGAGGAATAAAATTGTAAGAACTGTATTGTGTTAAAAGGAAAGATCCAAGGGACTATAAGAACATAGACTAGAGTTGGGGGTGGAGCAGTGTTTCCTGAGAAAGTAACATTAGACCTGATAACTGAAGGATGGGTTTATTAACAAATATTTCACATAGTTGTAATGATCTCATTTTTACTGTTCTTATAAAACATAGTTTGTTGGATATTATTAGAGGTCTTCAAGGAGTATGGAATGGCTGGAAGGTAGGGTGTGTGGAGAAAGGAAAGGAGATGAGGCTGGAAGGTGGGCAAGAGCAGAGTAATGGAAGGCCTTGCTTACATACTATTTTAGGAAATTTGGTTTTTATTCTGAAGATGATATATGTTGTGCAGTATTGAAGGATTTGAAGCCAGGCTGAGAGAAACATAATCAAATCTGTGATTTAGAAGGACCTTCTTGAGAAAGATTACTGTGGAGGATGGTAATATCTTTTTGTTTCTTTGCCAAGTAATATGTGATATGCTCTGTACTTTTTATTAATATTTTAGTTCCTTTATTTTTGCCACATCAATGGTCATTTTTCTAAATCTCTATTTATTTTTGTGATATATATATATATATGGCAAGAACCATGATTTTTACCTTTCGTAGTGAGCATGGTTTCTAAAGATTTATTACAGGTCTTATAAGAATAGGAATTAGAGGAAATATATTTCACATATTTTAAAGTGATATGTTATAGTTTCAGAAATAATACTGATTGATATTTTCAGAAAGAAAAAATAGCTAAGAGATTCCTAGGTTATGCTTCTATTTACATTTTTAGTGATCAGGTTGCTGATTTTAAAAGCAGGAGCCTCTGCTTCAATAAATGACTGCTAATAAGCCCTGGTCAGGTTGCTCAGTTAGTTGGAGTCTCATCCCATCCACCAAATGATTGTGGGTTCAATTCCCAGTCAGAATACATACCTAGGTTGCTGGTCAGGGTTCATAAGGGAGGCAACCAACAAATGTTTCTCTCTCACATCTATATCTCTCCCTCCTACTCCCTCCCACTCTCTCTAAAATCAATAAAAACATATTTTTGGGTGAGGATAAAAATAAATAATTGACTGGTAATAAATCTTAATATTTCTGCAAGTGTGATTTCTCATCTAAAAATGCAAGGTTGGACTAGTTGAGCTCTAAAGACCTTTCTGGCTGTTGTAATCTATGACTCTGTGTGTGCTTTTTCAACAGGCAGTCAGTCACACTTTTACTTTCCTGTACTGACATATGAAATTAAGGTAGTGAGTTTGCTTCCTAGGAAACATGTGGTAGTGTCTGGAGATATTATCTGTTGTCACAACTGGAGAGTTGCTGCTCACAACTGATGAATAAGGGCAGGAATGCTGCGAAATTTCCTAGAATGCAAAGGGATAGCTCTCCACAAGAGTTATCCAGCTCAAACTTGAGGGGGCGATGGATATATTATGGAATAGATGTGGCGATAGTTTCATGGGTGTATACTTATCTCTTAATTCATTGAGTTGTAAAAATTAAATATATGCAGCATAATGATAAGGTTGAGAAATCCTGAATTAAGGCAAGTTTGATAAGATTTTCTTTGGTTATCCCAAGCAAAATGAACACCAAAAGACCGATGACACCAAGGCACATTATAATTAAATTGACAAAGTAAGAATCTTAAAAGCGGCCAGAGAGAGATAGAAAGTTACCTACAAAGGAACCCCCATCAGACTAGTGACTGATTTCTCAACAGAAACTCATCAGGCCAGAAGGGAATGGAATGAAATATACAAAGTCATGTAAAGGAAGGGTCTGAATTCAAGAATACTGTACCCAGCAAGGCTATCAATCAAAGTTGAAGGTGAAATCAGGAGTTTCACAAAAAAGGACTAAGGGAATTTATTACCACTAAACCAGCAATGCAAGAAATGCTAAGGGTTGGCTGTGAAAAAAAAAAAAAAACAGAAAGAAAAAAAGAAATAGGAAGTGAAGAAGGAACACAGGGGTAAAGAATAAAAATGGCAACAAATAAGTACCTATCAATAATAACTTTAAATGTAAATGGATTAAATGCTCCAATCAAAAGACATAGGGTAACAGATTGGATAAGAAAACATGACCCATGTATCTGTTATTTACAAGAAACCCACTCAGAAAAAAAACAAAACGCATACAGACTGAGAATGAAGGGATGAAAAACGATTTTTCAGACAAATGGAAATGAAAAAAAAGCTGGGGTAGCAATAGTTATATCTGACAAATTAAATCTCAAAGTGAAGAACATAAGAAGAGATAAGGAAGGCCACTTCATAATACTAAAGGAAGCAATCCAACAAGAAGAAATATCTCTGGTAAACATATATACACCCAATACAGGAGCACCCATATACATAAAAAAAACTCCTGAAGGGTGTCAAGCAATACAATCATAGTAGGAGACTTTAATACCCCACTATCACCATTGGACAAATCCTTTAAACAAAAAATCAGTAAAGAAACATCTGACTCATTAGACCAGATGGAATTAATTGACATCTACAGAACATTTCACCCCAAAGCCACAGAATATATATTCTTCTCAAGTGCACATGGGTCATTTTGAAAGACCAATAGTTGGATAATAGGGAATGTCTCTTCAAATTCAAGAATGTAGAAATCATATCAAGCATCTTCTCAGATCACAATGGCATAAAACTGGAACTCAACTACAATAAAAACAATACAAAGAAATCAAACATATGGAGACTAAACAGTATGCTATTAAACAATGACGGGGTTACCAGAGAGATCAAAGAAGAAATAAAAAACATCATGGCAACAAACAACAATGAAAACACAACAATCCAAAATCTGTGGGACATAGCGAAAGCAGTTTTGAGAGGGAAGTTCATAGCTCTACAAGCCTACTGCAAAAAACAAGAAACAATGGCAATAAATTAACCCTCAGCTCAGAGTTAGAAAGAGAGCAACAAGAAAAGCCCAGTGTAAGCAGAAGGAAGGAAATAGTAAAGATCAGAGCAGAGATAAACGACATAGAGACCAAAGAAACAATACAAAAGATCAACAAAACCAAGAGCTGGTTCTTTGAAAGGATAAATAAGATAGATGAACCTCTAGCTAAGCTCACCAAGAAGCAAAGAGAGAGGATTCAAATAAAATCAGAAATGAAAGAGGTGAAATAACAACAGACCCCACCGAAATACAAAGGATTGTTAAAAAATACCATGAACAACTCTATTCCAACAAACCAGACAACCTGGAGGAAATGGACATATTCCAAGAAAAATATAACCTTTCAAAACTCAATCAGGAAGAATCTAAACATCTCAATAGACCAATAACTATGGAAGAAATTGAAGCATTCATCAAAAAGCTTCCAGCAAACAAAAGCCTGGGGGCCAGATGGCTACATAGGGGAGTTTTATCAAACATTCAAGGAATAATTAAAACCTATCCTCCTCAGACTATTACAAAAAATTCAAGTAGAAGGAACACTTCCCAGCTCCTTCTATGAAGCCAGCATCACCCTTCTACCAAAACCAGAAAAAGACAATACAATGAAAGAGAATTACAGGCTAATATTCCTCATGAACATGGATGCCAAAATCCTCAACAAAATTCTAGCAGATTAGATCCAGCAGTACATCAGAAAGATCATACACCATGCCAGTTGATAAATGTGATACATCACATATACAAATTGAGAGATAAAAATCACATAGTCATATCAATTGATGCAGAAAAAGCATTTGACAAAATCCAACACCCTTTCTTGATAAAAACTCTCAACAAGATGGGAATAGAAGGATCATACCTCAACATAATAAAAGCTATATATGATAAACCCATAGCTAATACTATGCTCAATGGGCAAAAACTAAAACCATTTCCCCTAAGAACAAGAACAAGACAGGGATGCCTACTCTCACCACTCCTGTTTGACATAGTACTGGAAGTATTAGCCATTGCAATTAGACAAGAAGAAGAAATAAAAGGCATCCAAATTGGAAAAGAAGAAGTAAAACTGTTCTTATTTGCAGATGACATGATACTGTACATAAAAAACCTGAAAGACTCCATGAAAAAAACTTAATAGACTTAATAAATTAATTTGGTAATGTAGCAGGATACAAAATTAATGCCCAGAAATCTATGGCATTTCTATACACCAATAGTGAACTTACAGAAAGAGAGACTATAAAAGCAATTTCATTTACCATTATGCCAAAAAAATTAAAATACCTAGGAATAAAGTTAACTAAGGAGGTAAAAGACCTATATGTGGAAACTACAGGACACTGAAAAAGGAGATAGAGGAAGATGTAAATAGATGGAAGAACATACCATGCTCATGGATTGGGAGAATCAACATCATTAAAATGTCCACACTACCCAAAGCAATTTATAGATTCAATGCACTCCCCATTAAAATACCAATAGCATATTTCACAGACCTAGAAAGAACTCTCCAAAGATTCATATGGAACAAAAAAGACCCCGAATAGCCATAGCAATCCTGAGAAAGAAGAATAAAGTAGGTGGGATCTCAATACCAGATTTCAAGCTGTATTACAAAGCCACTGTGTTCTCTTACTGGCACAAGAACAGACATATAGACCAATGCAATAGAATAGAGAATCCAGATATCGACATAAACCACTATGCTCAATTAATATTTGACAAAGGAGACATGAACATACAATAGAGTCAAGACAATTTCTTCAATAATGGTGCTGGGAAAATTGGACAGATGCATGCAAAAAAATGAAACTAGACTACCAACTCACACCATACATGAAAATAAACTCAAAATGGATATAAGACTTAAACATAAGACGGGAAACCATAAAAATACTAGAGGAATCCACAGGCAGCCAAATCTCAGCTATATACCGAAAGAACTTCTTTAGTGATACTGCTCCTAGGGCAATGGAAGCTAAAAAGAAAATAAACAAATGGGACTACATTAAAATAAAAAGCTTTTTCGCAACAAAAGAAACCATCAACAAAACAACAAAAAAACACACTATTTGAGGACATATTTGCAAATGTTTTCACTGATAAAGGTTTAATCTCCAACACCTACAGGCAACTTATACAATTGAATAAAAGGAAGATAAATGATCCAATAAAAATAATGAGCATCGGACCTAAATAGAATCTTTTTGAAAGACGATAGAAGGAAGGCCAAGAGACACATGAAAACATGCTCAAAGTCATTAATTATCCAAGAGATGCAAATCAAAACGACAATGTGATACCATCTCACACCTGTCAGAATGGCAATCATCAACAAATCAATAAATGACAAGTGTTAGCGAGGATGTGGAGAAAAAGGAATCCTCATGCTCTGCTGGTGGGAATGCAGACTGGTACAGCCATTGTGCAGAACAGTATGGAGTTTCCTCAAAAAACTAAAAATAGAACTCCGATTTGATCCAGTAATCCCACTCCTAGGAATGTATCCTAAGAAACTAGAACCACCAATCAGAAAGGATATATGCACCCCTATGTTCATAGCAGCACAACTTACAATAGCAAAGATTTGGAAACAGCCTTGGTGCTGGTCAGCAGATGACTGGATCAGAAAACTGTGGTACATCTACACAATGGAATTCTATGCTGCCATAAAAAAGAAGGAATTTTTACCATTTGCAGCAACCTGGATAGAACTGGAGAGCATTATGCTAAGTGAAATAAGCCAGTCAATGAAAGAAAAATACCACATGATTTACTCATTTATGGGTAATAAAGTACATTATAAACTGAAGAACAAAAAGGTATGTACAGAGGCAGTAAAGCATGAAACAGAATATCAAACTACAGCAAGAAGGTTAGGGAGAGGTGGGGTAGATAAGAGATCAACTGAAAGACTTGTATATATGCATATAAGCACAACCAAAAGACACAAGACACTGGGGGTTTAGGGCATGCATGGGAATAAGAGTGGAGGAGCAATGGGAAGATATATACACATGTAACACATTAATAAAAAATAAAAATTAATAGTTAAAAAAATGATTTCCTTTGGTTAAAATATAATCCTCAAATAGATATAACATTCTATTTCTACTTTTGTCTTAGTCACCTTGGGCTGCTATAAAAAAATATGCCATAGAGAAAAATGACACTAGAGCACCAATTTACATTATACACAAAATTAAACTCAAAATAGATAAAGAAATTAAATGTAAGATTGGAAACCCTAAGAATCTTAGAGGAATTCACAGGCAGCAAAATCTCAAACATATGCTGAAGCAATATCTTCACTGATACAGCTCCTAGGGCAATGGAAACTAAAGAGAAAATAAACAAATGGGACTACATGAAAATAAAAAGCTTCTGTACAGCAAAAGAAACCATCCACAAAACAACAAAAAAGCCCACTGCATGGAAGAACATATTTGCCAATGTTATCATTGATAAGTGTTTAATCCTCCAACATTTACAGGGAACTCATACAACTTAACAAAAGGAAGGTAAACAATCCAATCAAAAAATGGGCAGTGGACCTAAATAGATACTTTTCAAAAGAGGACATAAGGAAGGCCAAGAGACATATGAAAACATGCTCAAAGTCACTAATCGTTTGAGAGATAACAAAGCAAAACGACAATGTGGTACCATCTCACATTTGTGAGAATGGCTATCTTCAAAAAATCAACAAATGACAAGTGCTGCCGAGGATGCAAAGAAAAAGGAACCTTGGTGCACTCCTGGTGGGAATGCAGACTGGTGCAACCACTGTGGAGAACAGTATGAAATTGCTCAAAAAACTAAAAATGGAACTCCCATTTGACTCAGTGATCCCACTTTTAGGAATATATCCCAAGAAAATAGAAACACCAATCAGAAAGGATATATGTACCCCTATGTTCATAGCAGCATAATTTACCATAGCTAAGATTTGGAAACAGCCTAAGTGCCCATTAGCAGATGAGTGGATTAAAAAACTGTGGTACATCTACACAATGGAATACTATACTGCTTTAAAAAGGAAGGAACTCTTTGCAATAGCATGGATGGACCTGGAGAGTATTATGCTAAGCAAAATAAGTCAGTTGGTGAAAAATAAATATCACATGATCGCACTCATTTGTGGAATATAATGAACAACATAAACTGATGAACAAAAAATTAGATTCAGAGACCAAGAATCATCAATGAGACCATCAAACATAGAGGGAAGGGAGGGGACGGTGGAGGTAATGGGGAGACATTAACCAAAGGACTTGTATTCATGCATATAAGCATAACCAATGGACACAGACACTAGGGGGGTGAGGGTATGAGCAGGGACAATGTAGGGATAATGACACATATGTAATACCTTAATAAAGAAAATATAAATTAAAAAATAGATCCACAAAAAATATGCCATAGTCCTAGCTGGTTTGGCTCAGTGGATAGAGCATAGACCTGTGGACTGAAGGATGTTGGGTTCAATTCCATTCAAGGGCACATGCCTGGGTTGCAGGCTTGATCCCTGGTAGGGGGCGTGCAGTAGGCAGCCATTCGGTGATTCTCTCTCATCATTGATGTTTGTATCTCTCTTCCCCTCTCTGAAATAAATAAAAATATATTTAAAAATATATATACCATGGACTGGGTGGCTTAAACAACAAATATTTTATTTCTCATGGTTCTGGAAGCTAGAAGTACAGGATCAGGGTGCCAGCACAGTCATGCCTAGTAAGAGCTCTCTTCCTGATTTACAGATAGCTGTTTTCTTGCTATCTATTATCACATGGTGGAGAGAGAGATCCTGTGTCTCTTTATATAAGAGCACTAATCCCATTCATAATCCACCCTCATGACCTAATTACTTCCCAATGGCCTACCTTCTAATACATCACATTTTGAGAGTACAAAACACATTAATAACTATAATATTGTTCATTTGTTCATCCACTCACTCAGAACATTGCACACTATCTTTGTATTCCTGTGGTATTATCTAATACAAGTAAAACAATCAAAAAATGAGCAAGGACCTAAATAAATACTTTTGCCACAATTCTTACTAAGCTTTGTTGCGATATCTGAAGGACCCAGTAAATAGTTCTCTTCTTTTTCACTGGCTTCTGAACCACTTGAGAAATAAGAATAAGTATCTGTGAATCAATACATCACCCTCTTTCTATTAAAATCTAAATTAGAGGATGCAGCTTATATTTGGCAGGTGGGCTTCCAAATTCTGACCTCAGAATTAGAAGGCTTATTCACCTAGTCCTACTAGCACTGGTCTAAGTCAAGTCCCAATGCAGAGACTGTCCTTAGAAAAATAGGTCAGAACAATGTCCTCTATGGTTGGCTCATTCCCAGAAGCCAAAAGGGAGGAGCTGAGCCAAGCATATACAGTTTTTCTTCCAGATTTCCCAGCTGATCAGCCATCTTATCTCTCCTTGGATAGAAGGAGGAGAGACATAAAGGGCCAATAGTTTGATGCTAATGGAGCTCCATCTATATAGTAGAACACATCAGGGATGGAGAAGATGCCTTTTACATAACAGGCTTAAGTAAATGCAGTCTAAAAGGGGACTTTTTTTCTGGATTTATGTGTATTTTTTGTGTCTAATCTACCCATTAGCCAAATGACTACAGCCAAAATAAGGGAAAATGAATTAGAATTTTAGATGATACAAGGGACCTTAAAAATGGTGTAGTCCAATGGATCTCAATCTTGGTTTCACATTGGAATCACTTGGAAAACTTTTAACAAATACTGATGGCAGGGCACCATTCCAAACCCTTTAAAATAGAATTGTGGAGATAGGACCTGCACATGGCTATTTTGTAAAAACCACTCATAGGATACTGCTGCACAGCCAAGATGGAGAATCACTCTCCAGTATAACCTCATTTTTATCTACAAAAACGGAATCCTAGAGAATTTTGGTGACTTGCCTAGGATTGTAAATTAGAGCTGGAGTAAGAATTTGGCATTCTGCCACAGAGCCCAGGGCTTCTTATTGCAAATCAAAGCTTTTGGTGTGTCTATTCCCCCGCATCCCCCATGATTTTAGCTTAAGAGAATTTGCAAAAGCACTAGTCTCTTGTTAGGAGATTTAGGTTTTAATCCTGGCTCTGGCACTAGCTAAGTCATCCAGCCTCAGTTTCCTTGTTTTTTAAAGTTAAGGAGTTAAACAAGATAATTTCTAAGGCTTTTTCAGTCAGTACAACTCTGTGCTCCTGTAGTTTCAAATATGCATGTGCTTTATTGCTCTTTAAATGTGGGTTTATTGCTGTTATTCTAACTTTTATTAAGATTCCATTACCTAGCCCTCACCGGGATGGCTCAGTGGATAGAACGTGGGCCTGTGGACCAAAGCGTCCCAGGCTCAATTCCAGTCAAGAGCACATACCTTGGTTGCAGGATCTTCCTTGCCCGGGCCCTGGTTGGGCCTCCTGCAGGAGGCAACCAATGGATGTGTTTCTCTCACATCGATGTTTCTCTCTGGCTTTTCCTCTCTCTTCCACTTTCCCTAAAAAAAAAAAAAAAAAAAAATCAATGGAAAAATATTCTTGGGTGAAGATTAATAAAACAAAGCAAAACAAAACAAATGAAAAGGAGGGGGCGGGGAAGATCCTACTATCTAGCAAGTGCAGTGCAGGTGCTTTCATAAATATTAACTTTAATAGAAATATTTTAGGACTGGTTTCTGATGGTGAATCTTTTTTTTTTTTAAACATATTTTATTGATTTTTTACAGAGAGGAAGGGAGAGGGATAGAAAGTCAGAAACATCGATGAGAGAGAGACATCGATCAGCCGCCTCCTGCAAGCCCCCCACTGGAGATGTGCCCGCAACCAAGGTACATGCTCCTGACCGGAATCGAACCTGGGACACTTCAGTCCGCAGGCTGATGCTCTATCCACTGAGCCAAACCGGTCTCAGCCTGATGGTGAATCTTTAAAGTAATCATTAAAATCTAGATACTACTACTTAAGAAATGTTTAATAAGTATTTTATACTTTGATAGTATTAGTCCACTGTGTATTTTTTTATATACTGTATCACAACTGGAATGTTCCTTTTGGCACTGTCTGGTAATAAATTATAATAGAAGTTCACTAAGATTAATGAATTAGGATTATTTCATTAAATGTTTCTAGTAGTGTTATTTATGGTACCTTTTATGCTTGTCTATTATTTTATGACAGGATAGGCTTTCCTAACTTCTCCTTCCTGAACAAATCCAAAGTGAGGCAGGATTTAAGACACTTCTATTTTCAGCCATATTCAAAGGAAAAGAATGCTCTCTTTAAGAAATCTTATATTTTTTCTAATTTCTATTTTTATAACTCTATCAAAAAAAGTATGGACCAGTTAGTGCTTTCGGAGTCTCATTTGTCTTTCATTTTAACTTTCTACATGTTTGAGATATTTATTTATAGTCTAGATAAAAGCGGCTATAGGAAGGCAAATATTAGATATGCTACTTTATTTTTGCCACAATTCTCTATAGGATTTGTGTGCATGTATAATGGTAACTGTCATTTTGAAATAAAAATTTAAAAAAAATTTAACTCATGTTCAGTGACTCAGCTTTGAAATAATGTCATGGGATTCTTCCGAAGTTGCAGATTCTGGTCTTTAGTGCGTGTGTGTGTTTTAAGTACCATAATCATTACTGATTACTATATAATGGATTGGTGGTATGTAATATAAAAAATGAATATTTTAATTAGTCTAGACATATCAAGTTCAGGGATATAATAAAAAATAGACAAAAAGTCAAGATAGTGATGTGGTAGGGGGCTAGGGGGAGGAAGAGGGAAATGAAATTGGAAATAAATGTGCAGAGACTTCAATTTTATTGATAATTTTATTTTTTTAAACTGGGTGGTGGGTATATGGAACTCGTGTTTTTCTTTATGCTTTGTGAAAGACAAATATTCCATAATAATTATTTTTAAAATGTTAAACGCAAACTGGATGAAAATAAGTTGAATATGTAAACATCATACATATAACTTTTTAATCTGTTGGGATGCTGACATGAATTATTTGTAGGAAACTACAGAAACAAGCTTTGGAGTGAAATATGAAAATAATGTAATTATTTGGCAGTAGAAAGCAGTGTGTGAAGTCTAAAGACAGAATGAAAACAAGAATAGAGAAAAGAGATGCTTGCTGGGAAACAAGGAAATGAGAGTTAGCTGCCAAATGACCATTCATTCAACAAGTTTCTTGTTATAATCAGAATATTGTCATTAAATGAGCCACAAGGGACTACAGTACACTTTATACAAAAGTCATCAGTGATGTCTGCCAAAGTCTTGGGACTGGGAGAATTCAAGAGAAAAGGAAACCAAAGACAAAACTTTTCTAAAGGAAGACCTGCATAGAGTTCACTTAAGTCTTTGGTTTTACTGTTGATAAAAGCTAATTCATCTTCTACATAAACATGTTGCTTTGCGTTAAGGCTTAAATTCAGACTTTTTATTATCTATGAGATTCCGCATCTTTTTGGAGTAGAAGTGATTCAGAAGCCAACCCGTAAATCTCACACCCTGTCTGTGCTGGCAGAATGTAGGAGTACAGGGCTTTTGAGAAGTCATCCAGACTTTTTATTGGCAGGATTCCAATTAAATAAATCTCCTGGGAAGTGGAATCCCTTCTAAGAAAGTTGAGTTTAAAATACTTTAAAAAATTTCACAAGACTCAAAAAGCAGATGTGTATGCAACTTGCATGATAAAATGTTTTTTTGCAAAGTTGCCAGTTACCTATCTCCAAGTCGATTTCTGACAAAAGTAAGAAGTCTTTTAAAGCTGTCTTCTCGATCTGCAACCACTTATTTTGTTCCCTTGAGTACATACCCCCTTTTCTACTTTTGTTGTCCAGTTCTACCTTTCTCTCATCATTCCTTTTCCATTATAGAGGAGAGAATCTGAAATGATTCATTTCTAACCAATTGATTATGTTTTAGAGTCTCTGTTAAATTGAATGGTCGTGCCAAAAAGATACGTCCACATCCTAACCCCTGGAATTTGTGAATAGGAGCTTATTTGGAAAAAGGGACTTTGAGGGTGTAATTTAAAGTGGTGAGATCACCCTGTATTAATATCCAGATAGCTCCTAAAATTAATGGTGAATGTCTTAGGAGTAGACATAGAAGAAAAGGCCATGTAAAGTCAGAAACAGAGATTGGAGTTATGTAACTATAGGCCAAGGAAGCCTGGAGCCACTATGAGGTGAAAGAGGTAAGGAAGGATTGATTCCTCCCAGGAGCCTCTGGAGGAAGGAAGGCCCTGTTGACACCTTGTTCCCTAACCCGATGTCATAAAGACTTACTCTTATGCTTTCTTATAGATACTTTATAGTTTAAGTTTTAAATTTATGATTTGTTTTGAGTTGATGTTTGTATGGAATGTTAAGTAAAGATTTTTGTTTTTGTTTTTGTTTTTTG
>PVJN01040140.1:0-19431 GCA_004026805.1 Lasiurus borealis | reverse complement strand
GCCTACTCACTTAAAACTAATACAAAATAGTGTTGAATGTAAATGAATTGAAAAGTAAAATGAAAAAAAGTGCTATTCTTCATTTTAAAAATACCCTCTAACAATATTGATGTTCCTTTATTTTCTATGTTTTTAATCCCCATCAAAGAGCATGCTTAGAGAGAGTTAGAGAGAGGAAGAGAGTGAGAATGAGAGTGAGAGGGGGGGGGGGAGAGGAGAAAGAGAGAGAAACAGCAATGTATATGAATTAGTTGTCTTCCAGATACTTCTGGACTGGGGACCAAACCCAAAACCCATGTATATTTCCTGACCAGGAATTGAACCTGAGACCTTTTCATGCATGGGAAAACATTCAACCAACTGATCCTCTCAAGCCAGCTGAAGTTCCTTTCTTGAATCAAAATGTTTTTGTTCCTACTTCAAAATAGCCTCTTTATTTCTATACTATATTTTGAGGACATTTTAATTTTTCCATCAAGTCGGTGGGCGAGGAAAATGTTCTTTCTGTAGACAACTACTTGTTTTTTCTCATTTGTTCAATAGAAGCAGGATTTTCAAAGTGACATATGTAGACCATCTTATAATAGATCTCCCCAGAAGCAAGTATGTAAATAAAAGATTTGAGGTGAATTCAGTACTTGAACCCCACAAGCTCTAAAGTTCATATAAAAACTTTACTAACTAATAAAATCCCTCTGTTTTCTTATGGTGGAAGATAGTACAAGCTTCCTTTTCACTTTCAGCAACTTTGCTAAGAACGTAAGATAAATTAAACCTCAATATATTGATGGTGGCTACTAAAAATTTAGTTTCACAACCATCAATTACTCTCAGCCCCACCTTAAAAGTATTAAGTGAAAGCCATTATTCACAGTTATACTTAGAGATCGAAAATGCTAACCAGGAAGTTCATGGGTTCCATTCAAAATGCCCCCAGGAACCTGTTGATTTCAAAAGGTTATTGGGAGAACATAAAGTCAACAGGAGGCAGGGGGAGTTCTACATTTCAGGGTGGGTGAAGTATAGCATCCAGAAGTAATTTTGATCAGGAAGTTATCCCTATAGCTTTCCTGTGAGATCACCAGTGAAAACTACTACAACAAAAGGTAGAATGACATCCAGAGTTTCTTTCCATACGAAACCTTTTGGACATAGTTAAGAAGCTTCGTTATACCAGGTAGAGGATAGTAGACTAGTGCACACATGGGAATTAATTCTTGGTAGGAAGAATTAGAGAGCAGGGCCCAAAGCACATATCTTTAAAAACGTGGACAATTTGCTACAACTTAGTAAGATGATAAAGTTTCCATTTCTGTCACCTTGAATAAGAGGTCTATAATATTTTTAGTACATTAGGTCTATAATTTAACACACAGATGCTTATAGAGGACCTACTGTGTGCCAGGTACCATGGTGGCATAGGGACACAAACAGTGGCTTTCCCTTAAGAAACCCAGTCTAATGGAAGGAGAATGGTAAGTTAAAAGGAAAGTGATGTGGATGAATGTAAGGTGTCTGGGATTGGAGGAGCGAGTTGAGTACAGAAAGGTAAAGGTGTTCTGTTTGTATGGAAAGTGTCTACTTATTTAGTACATGTAAGGCGGTGCTGGTTAGGTCAGGATTTTCTGATCTGGATAGGAAGTTTGAGCAGAGAGCTGACATGGAAGCACTAAAGAGGAAAGTTTTATCTCCTTTGATTTTATACCCTTTCCCTCTCAGTGGCACCCTCTAGTGGGAATGGCAAAAAGCCAAGAAAGCTTTAATAACTGACTTCTAAAAGGTACATTTGCTGATAGTGATGTGAACAATTTGCTATGTTTAAGATTATGACACCTTGCCATTGCAACACTGAAGAGGTTGGAGAAAAGCCAACACCAACATTAAGCTTTTGACTTTATACTCAGACTTTACAGTAAGGACAACTGGCAGCAAGATTGTCAAGATATTGATGAAAGTAACAACCATCAAAATGAACCTGACATAGTGCACTTAGTTACATGCAACCTCCCTGCAAGAGGCCTGCACATCCCTTGCTTCCTAATTCTTCATCCAGGATTGGGAGCACTGCCAAGTGGGTTGTGTAGGGAAGAATGGTAGTACTCAATGGAGAAGAGTGTAGTAATTATTTAATGATGTCTGTCAAAGCTGTGGGGACAGGGTGGGTGAACACATGTCCTATGTATTTGCCAGCCCTGAACTAGAGCATATACTCAGTAAGCTATATCTGCAATGTAACTGTAATATATACAACTAAAATTCTTTCAACTGTAACTTCTCTGGCATGAGATAATAATAGTTTTGGTGACACGCATTGGGAATTTTCTGACTGTATTAGCACTCTTTAATTATGAGAAATACTTTTTGGGTGATATGATAGTCTTGAGATTATATAGATATACTCCACTGTGGACCAGAGAAAGTTCATTTGGTTGCTCACATCCTGGAGAATGCATCTTTTAAGACCTTAAATTTTCCATGTTCTGGTAAGCCTGAGGGGTGTGTGTGAAGCACATAGGGCAATCTCGCCCACTCTGGCTGAGGGGTCATGAGATGATAGGATAATCATAGTGATAGCCATTAATGAGTTAAAGACCTTTCTGTGCTTCTCTTTCTGCCAGTAGTTAAAGCCCCAGGATCAAGGTGTTCTTTGATCTTGCTGTATAATAGTAACAGAAAAAAAAATTGAAATAAGAAAAACTAATAGAGAGGATGTCTTTAGGTGGCTTTGTGGAGATGGAAGAGGGACAGTCTTTACATTAGAACGCCAGAATATTGTTTTTTTCTACTTCCAAAACCTCCAAGAAGAGCCCTGGTCAGTGTGACTCAGTTGGTTGGGCATCATCATGTGCACTGAAAGGTTGCTGGTTCGATTCCTGGTTAGGGCACATGTCCATTTTGTGAGCTTGATCCCTGGTAGGGGTCATGCAGGAGGCAGGCAACCAATGCTTTGCTCTCACATTGATGTTTCTGTCTCCCCTTCTTTTCCTCTCCCTCTAGAAATCAATAAAAATATTTTAATAAAAAACAAAAATAAAAAAATAAAGCCTCTTAGGAGAGAATAAGGACAGTTACTATTTTTTAATCAAGGGAAGTTTCTCCTAATGTAAAAAAAAAAAAACTTAAGAAAACAATCAGAAACAAATAGTAGGAACAGCAGAAACAAGGTGGCCATGGTGAGCATTAAGGAGTTTGTGAAAAGTAAAAAGAAAGAAAAAAGATTGAGCCTTAATAACTGGCCACAAAGCAGGCCAGTGTCAGCTCTGTGGTCCTGGGAGCATGGGAAGGGGAGACAGGAAGAGGGAGACTCTTCCAAGGACATGCATAGGATACATTCATCATTTGAGGCTGGAGTTGATATCAGAAGAGGAGAAATTATTGAAACTTTGTTACAAACTGTTCTTTGTTACAAACTATTTCATCTTTCCTAAAAATCATTTACTGATTTCAGGGGATCCTCACCTGAAAAATGCAGGTACTACATTTTATTAATGCTGAAATGCCCATTTTCTTACAGTTAACAACCTTGACATCAGGGTGTGTTTTGATGTTGTCAAAGTCAGTGTTGGTCAATGGCAGGCGTGACCCTGTGGTCATTGCTGTGCATGCATATCACGTTACATAATCTTTAATAAATACATATTTATGACACAGAAATTTAACATAGTAAGAAAATGAGAATTTCCAATAAGAAAACATGATGCTATGCTTTAAATGGTGTTTCTTTTCCCTTCATGACAGATTAAATACTGGTATGTCATGATCAGTGGCACCTTAAATTCAGTAAAATACAGGTTGATTTGCTGTTCATGAATCTAAAGTCACTGTTTTATAAATTTGTGTCCCATTAACACACAGTCTTGAGTTTTCTCATCTAATGCCTCTGTGGAAACAGAAATGTGTAATTTAGGTTGGTCAAAATGATTACCCAGAGGTCACTATTTTGTATTCAGAATTGGCCAACTATTTATTGAGTTTGATTGTTCATCTACATTAATAAAAGAGAAACATGCAAATTGACCATCACTCTGCTATGCTACCAGCCAATAGGAGTGAATATGCAAATTAAGCCAACAAAGATGGTGACAACACCCATAGCAGCCAGGTGGTGTTGGGGCTGCAGGGGGCTAGATCAGAGACACAAACCTGCAGGCCCAGCCCCCAGCAGCCCCAAGGTCTGAGGAGGAGGTGCTGGGGCTACTGAGGGTGGGGGTGGACGGTGGGAAAGGCATTGGAGACACAAACCCACAAGAAACCTATGAAAGGGACAAAGTATCATAACTTTATCTTCCTTTTTACAAGATGAGAAAATTGCCCCTGGTTTTTTTAGTGATGTGGCCCACACCTTTCTATAAGCACATGGTATGTTATGACCACTCCCAGGAAGGTCTGTCTGATCAGAATATCATCTCCAGGAAATAACACTACTTTGGCAAATCATTTAAGATAGGAAACAAGCTTTTGTTGGGTTTATTCTGAAGGTCAGAGATCATGCCACCACAAAATATGCTATGTTGTTATATTGATGATCTTGAGCTGCACATGCTTGAAAAATGGCAAATGCATGCAGAGGCTTTCACTGAAGTCTCCTGATCTGCCTAAAATCGGGTCCCCCCAAAAGAACTTAAATATCATAGGTCCCCTTGACAGGAGAAGTGTCATCAGGCAGAGAAGACTGACTCCTGTCACAGGACAGGAAAGTAGAAGTTGACATCACACCCAAACTTTGTCAAACTATTTCATCTTTCCTAAAAATCATTTACTCTCCTCTAAGAGGCCTACATATCCAGTCCCCTTTCCCTAGGAAGAAGGTATTTAAATCTGCATTCTAAGCCACCTTGGGGAGTTACTCATTTTTCCCTGGGATCTTCCACATATACATGAGGTACACATGTTAATGAACTTTTGTTTTTCTTTTGGTGATCTGTCTTTCATTACAAGGGCCTCCACTAAGAGCTCAGAAAGGTAGAGGAAAACTATTTTTCCTCCTCCATAATTCTATCTTGGGAAATCAAAACCCTAGCTGAACAATGAGGTTTGCTCAAGTACTAAGCAGTCTTGGCTGACAAGAGGGAAGCTTCTAGAGAGAAATCAATGAAATTGGCATCAAAGTGGGATGGAGGGCATACATATGGTTGTTGGTGGGAGTTTAAAGTGGTTCAACATTTTTGGAGGATGATTTGGCAAATTCGATAGAAATGTTCAAAGCACATCTAAGAGTCTTCTATTAGGAATCGCATCTTCTGTGATAAAGCACAAGCACATAAGCCCTGGTCAGAACCCCAGATGCTACTGTGGGCTCCTCTTTCTTAATAGGAAAACCTGGGAACAACCTGCATTTTTAGGACAAGATAGCATCTATACTTATAAAAGGGTAATATGCTTATTAGACTGAACATCTTCCAGACAACTTTCTAGATGTCCTTCTGGATATCTTTCCCAATAAAACCATGTTGGTGGGGCCAAGGCAGAGGAGGTTAGAGGCAATCAGGCTGGCAGAGGATAGCAGATAGAGGGATCAGACCAGCAGGGGAGTGCACTTAGGGTGAACAGGCTGTCAGGGGAGAGCAGTTAGAGGGGGTCAGGCTGGCAGGCAGGTGAGTGGGCCAGAAATCCTGAGGGGTTCCAGATTGGAGAGAGTGCAGGCCGAGCTGAGGGGACCTCCTTCCCATGCATGAATTTTGTGCACCAGGCCCCTAGTTTATAATAATGAATATCTAAACAGGGACTATTTTTGAAACCAAAATGTGTGGCTTTTGAGTCCAAGTTCACTTCTGAAATTGAAGAATGAAGTCATGGATAAAAATGATTAGTTGAACTAAAGTTTATTGAGAGAAGCCAATCCTGGAAAAGGTGTAGCTGGGTTTCCAGGAGCAGGCCATTGTCTAGAGCTTCCTTTCCATGTTATAGCCAGCTGTTAAAGTCTGTTAGTCTGTGTGCCTATGTCCTGTGTGGTTCAGGATTTGGGATCTGGAGAAAGACTGCACACAAATGAAAGAGATAGGACAAGAAATAATAAGTTGAAAGTATTGGAGGCCAGGCGGGTAGCTGAAAGCAAAGAGAAGGACTTCCACTGGTGTTCAGGCCTTGCCAACCTTTCATTCAATTTTGAATACACATCTAGCCCTTAGGCAGGCAGGCATTGCAGTAACAGACAGACCATCTTAAAGGTCAGTAAATATTACAAAGATTTACTCTGAGACTATTTGGTCAGAAAATTGCTTGAGCCACCATTGTCTTGACTAAACAATCGGTGCATAGCTTTGGCCCTTGCCAGGGGCTCAAGAGTCACCAGCATTCCAGGTTCTTTGTTTGTGCTTCTCTGATAGTGAAGACAATGGGTGGCTTCCCATATTAGTCCATGTGTAGAGTCCCACATGTCCATAAGCCATGTGGCTGCAGGGATGTGCTCTCCCTGCACAGAAATGAACATTAGGAATGTATTGCATTCTGGAAATAAGGGGGAGGGCGAAAGAAAGCACATGCCTTTTAATTTAGGGGGTGGAGACAGTTTTGCTAGCTCCTGATTGGCTTTTTCTAAGAATTTTGCCTTAGAAACATCCTTGGGATTGATTTATATACCTTACTGCCTTATGATTGGTTATCTACACACTGTCTGTCTTAGCAATATCCATACATTTTAAAGTTCATGCCTATTATGCTCATCCTCCCTTCCCTGTCCACTTGGCGTGTCTTAGTACCTCCACCTAATTGGGTTCTTGGGTTTAGTTCCTTCCCCTGCTCCTGCTCCTATCTACCTAGCTTCCCTCTGTCTCCTCATTTTGACTTGATACTGCAGGATGCTAAAGGTTATAATTGCATGTAGATAAGTAAGTTTCTGAGTGTATTTTTTCCTTAGCATTAAAGAGTTGAGACACTTTTTCATCTGTCTTCTTTGTGGCAATGAACTGTCAGTTACTACATCAGACTAGTGTGGAAAGCTGGGAAAAGTCTCCTTCATTTGTTATCTGCTACAAAATAGCTCTGCAAGCCAAGTGAATGAGATTCGTGAAGGTGTTGTGATGAGAAATTGGGATCTGTATTTGGGAGAGGGCGGGTCAATTCTTTGAAGTTGTCAGAGCACAGCTCCTTCTCTGAGGGGACTGTACCCCCAGGAATGACAGGCAGTGGATGAAGACATGAGAAGTCATAGGCATATAGGAGAGACTTCATTGTAGGCCAAGTAGCCTTGCTGCCAAGGAACCATCAGACAGAGCAATTCTTCAAAGTAAACTCACAAAGCAGCCATGCACCAGCTGGTTAGTAATATATCTTTATTCCAACTTAGACAAAAGAGATTTCTTGCCAAATAGTAATATCAATATTTGGGTTATAGAAAGGAATGCCTGCACATTGCATACAGTAGAACTGCTGTGTCATTGTCTTTGCACATGTGTATGGCAAATTGGCCTTGAACGTATGGCGTACTCTAATTTGGGCTCCCACAGGAGTGGATTGGGTTTCTATGACAAAAGGGTTACAGGTAAAGATGGTGAATTGGACTGGTGTGTATAGGGACAGGTGAAAGTAAATGTACACAGTACACACTGACATTCACACACGATCAAAATACAGGAGCTCTTTTGTTAAGAGGAATTGTAGTAGGAAGTTAGATAGACATGATCAGAACAAAGACAATGGGCCAGATACAGAAGGTCACCAAGGTAGAAAGCCTCAGGTGCCTAGCAGCAGACAATCAATTGTAGAGTGAGATCTCATCCCCAGGGTGATCTTTCCTCCCCTAGTATATTACTGGGCATGAGGTTTGGACCCCCTGACATTTCCTCTTTAGAAATAACATCTATGCCTCAGTTGTATTTTAGCATCAGGCCTAGAAAATCAACAAAACCAGCCACTGGATCACCTCAGGATCAGCTGCACTGAATAATGACCCCTGCCCTGGTGCCGCCAATCAATCAGTGGATATCACAACCTGAAAGGACACACTTGGAAAACTGCTGAATATTCTATTGAGATCTTCCCCTGAGACCTCCTCTAAAATCTCGACCTTTAAAACCCTTAGGATAAGAGAGGGTCAGACCTGCATTGCCACCATTTGTCCACTATCCAGATACCATTGATGACATGTACACATAAGGAACTGTTTGACATTGGAACTGGGGATTCAGAGCTATCGGACATTGAAATTGGGACTCAGTCATTTTTCTTTTGCTCTTGTGGGTTTATTTCTAGCATGCAGGGGCAAGATGTTTTTAAAGACAAGAATCAGGGGGTGGGGAGGAAGCAGATACAGAGGCAAAGAAGCAATGAACAGACTGTCCTGCTACAGTGGGAAGGCAGGGGAGGTTGGGTGGGGGGAGGGGCCTGTAGGAGATCAACGGAAGGACTTGTATGCATGTGTGTGTAGGCATAGCCAGTGGATTCAGGGCAATGAGAGGGGGAGGGGCGAGGGGGGGAGACGGATGAGGGCATGTACTGGGGCTGGGGAGGGCAATAGGGGGAAAAATAAGTTAAAAAAATAAAGTCAATCAATAAATTTTTTGTTAAAGTGTAAAAAAAAAACCCCACAAAAACCCTTAGGACAGTGGTTCTCAACCTTTCTACTGCCATGACCCTTTAATACAGTTCCTCATATTGTGGTGACCCCCAACCATAAAATTATTTTCATTACTACTTCATAACTGTCATTTTGCTACTATTATGAATCATAATGTAAATATCTGTGTTTTCTGATGGTCTTAGGCGACTCTGCTAGCGGTTCTCAACCTGTGGGTCGCACTGAGCTAGGGTACCTCAGCCTGTGACTCCTGCCCCAGTGTCAGGCCAGAGGACCTGAGGGTGTGCCAGGAGACCTGAGACTGTACTCCCCAACCAGTGTAACTGAGGATGCACTCCCTGCCTGAGCAGTTTGATGGGGACCTAAGGCTGCACCTCATGCCCAGTGCCTTGATGGTGATGGGGCTGACTGAGTCTGGATCTCGTCCAATGTGGGTGGTGCCAGTCAGATTTGGGTCTCACACAATTTTAAGGAGTGCATGGGTGGGTGGGAACTTGACTCTAGGTCCCACAGCATGTACCAGACTCTTCAGGAGGAAGATTTTCATATATATTTTACTAATATTCTTTCATCTCTGACATTTCTATTATAGAGATAGGGCAAATAGCAATATTAAAATATTTCCTCTAATTAATTCCCTTTTAATGTGGACAAATTTTATGCACTAGGCCACTAGTTTTACAAATAAATGTTCTCTTACAGTTTAGGTTTTGGCTCTGAATTCTTTCCTAGCCAGAACCTAAGTACTAAGGTTGCTGAACCCAGTTTTGAGCTGATCACACTGGTCAGACACCTGGTATTATTCTGCCTACAACAGAATGAACAGGCTTATGAGGCAATGATGCAAAATTTCTTGACTAACTTTGTAAAAAATGAGGGTTTCTACTCCAGGTGAAAAGTTGTGGGGCATAATCCATTTCACAGCTGGTGGCCCATTTTAGTTTTCAGATGAGATGGAGAGAGGAAGGTGGGAAGCCTGTTACTTGATGGCACAGCAGAGGCAGAAGTGGGCAGAGAGGATCCAGCTCATTTATTTTCCTTTCATTAGTCCCTTGAAAAAAAATAAAGACTAAAGACTTAATTGCACTGTTTGCTTCTATCGCCAAAGAAGCTGAATTAGTAATTGCATTAAATTGTTATTATACTTTGCTCTTTCAAGGTAATATAATTTTAACTATTGCTTCCTAATTATAGGGTTTTCATTATTCTGAAAATCTCATTCAGCATGTGTTCCATTTTCATTTTTATGAAGTACTTTTTGGGAAAAACATGGGGCTGCATCTCGAGTTGAAGCTGTGTCTTTCCCAAAGCCATCACCTACTGTGAAAAGCAGGGTGCTACCGTGATTTTTTCCTCCTTTGATGAATAATGCTGTTGGCAAAGACCATACGCTCTGTCACACACTGGAGTTTGATGACACTGCACAACAGAATCATAATCACATCAAGCCAATGGTGGTTTTTATTGGATGGTGGTAATGGCAGTCATTAAAATCATGTTGCAGATGGCCTTGGGCCTTCAGAACACAGTTAACTCAAGATATATCAAAGATAGCTCACTCTGCCCCAAAGCTTTCTAGAAGGGATTTCCCATCATTCCTTGTTTTTTACTAAGGGAGCTTAGTGTTTGGGAATTATAGAACTAGCAGAAGGTAGTGGAAGGCCTTAGGGCTTCATCATTTCTTATATCTACATTGGTGCTTTTGATGTTTCCAGAAGATTTTCCTTAAATGAGAATCAAAGTGGACTCACACAAAACTAGGTTCACTCATAAAAAGGTAGTATGAAATATCATTGGATGTTTTACTGCAATTTAAAATTTGCAATAGCTGGATGTGTAACTGAACAACCAATGGGTTCAGGCTGCCTAAAACTACTTGAACAGAGACAGCCTTAATCATATATGAGCATTTGTTCCAATAATGCTGGCAATATGGGAGAGCAGCAGATTATCCAGAAAAATCTGTTCTTTTACCCTCCCTTCCCCCATAAACCAGTTGCTTATGTTGAGTAAGATAAATATTATAAGGGGAAGTAAGAATTATAGGCATGGGGAATTAGGAAGATGGACTGGGCTGGGACTCCATTATTTGGGCAACAAGGTTGTTAATCTTTCCGTGTTAATAGGCAATTTTTGAATGAGAATGGACCACATTCCAAGGTTGACTCCCAGATCTAAGGTTGACTGCCAGGTCCAAGGTTGACTCCCAGGTCCTGAAAGACATATAACTCCCAACCAGATTAGAAAGTCCTTTCTTTAATCAAGAAGGCAACCAAGGTTAACAGAGCATGGCTAATATTTTTTATAACTATAGCTGGTCTCAATATTCTATTTTTGCTCCCAATTGATGTATACACAGAGATAAAGATATAAGGGATTTGATGAATAGAAAGGTTATTGTCCTATGGGATGTACTCTCTGTAGAGGAAGAAATCTATTCACAAGGAACTCCATAGTACAGGGCAACATGTGATATTATATATGCATTATTGGAGAACTGGACTGGTGGGGAGTGTTTAGGCTACATGATTTGAGAAGATGTACCTGACATACTGAGAGAAAAGTACATAATTTAAACTTTTCCACAACAAATCATTTAATTCTCTTTGGTCACTTTCATCATCTTTAAAAATGTAATAGCTAGCTGAAAGATTTTAATAGGTCAAAGAACTACTCAATATATCCCATTGAAAAATTTGAGATTTTAATCAATCCCCAAATTTTAGGTATGACTGGTCAGGTAGAAATGAGAGGAAAAGGAATTCCAGGTGGAGGGATTGCTTGAGTAAGGGCCCAGTGGTGGGAAAGTGCTTTTTTGGTTAGAGCATCGAGTTTGTATTGATGTTTGTGTGTATGTGTGTTTATACGTGTGTGTGTTGTGGGATCTGTGTGTTGTGGATATGTGTGTGGGAGCGGGGGAAGAGAGGGAGCTATATGCATACATCCTTTCTGTATGAGGATGATCTTTCCATATCCTCTTCCTCTATAACAGACCCTGTAAAATGCTAAGAAATGCCAAGACAGAGGCAAGCTATTTCTTAGGTTATATCTGCAGAGATATTTGCACAAAGAAGGGGAAATGGTAAACAGCTAATTCTTATATTTATTTATTGGGTCTCATAGAGAGACTCATACTTGGGATAATGACTCAGGGACAGTTACATAGGCATTTCCTTGTAGGTAACTAATTGCTTTTCTCTCACTGTTTTTAAGACTCTCTCTTGGTCTTTAACCCTTAACATTTTAATTATGGTGTTTCTTGGGGTGATCCTCTTTGGATTCCTCTTGTTTGAAACTCTGTGCTTCCTATACTGACAGAAAATTTCACCAGATAGGAGAAATTTTCTGTCAGTATTTCTTCAAATAGGTTTTCAATATCTTGCTCTCTCTCTCTCTTTTTCTGTCACCTCCATAATGTGAATGTTGGTATCCTTGAAGTTGTCCCAGAAGCTCCTTACACTATCTTCATAATTTTGGATTCTTTTTTCTTTTTTCTTTTCTGATTGGGTGTTTTTGCTTCCTCATATTTCAAATCATTGATTTGATTCTTTGATTCTCATAATCCTCTACTCTACTGCTGAATCCCTGTAAATTATTATTTATTTCAGTTAATGTATGCTTAATTCCTGACTGGTCCTTTTTCATGTCTTTGACATTCTCACTAAGATCCTTGAAAGTCTCATGAAGATACTTGAGTAACCTTATAACCTTGGTTTTGAACTCTATATCCAGTGTTTGCTTGCTTTCATTTCTTTTATTTGTGACATGTTTCTTTGGCTTTGTATTTTGGCTGCTTCACTGTGTTTGTTTCTACTTATGCGGTAGAGCTGCTATGTCTCTTGGAATTGAAAGAATGGCCTTGTGTCGTAGGTGTCCTGGAGAGCTCATTGGTTCAGCCTCCCCAGTCAGCAGAGCTGAGCATTCTAGGTGTGCCCTTATGTGGGCTATGTGCACAATCCTGTAGTTGAGCCTTACTTGCTGTTGGCATCACTGGAAGGAGTTTACCCTTCAGGCCAATTGGCATGAGGACCAGCTGTGACTACAATGGAAGAGTTGCTGTGCAGGAAATATCCCTATGGAGCAGGACTTGCTTCAATGAGGGCTTTAGTGTTTACTGTGTCTACCCTTTGAGTGTGTCACTTGTAGATGTGTAGAGTTGTAATCTGGTATGGTCTGAAGCTATTCACTGGGTGTACTAACTTTAAGGCCTCCAAGGAGGTGCAAAGTCAGCCACTGCCTGGGGCCACCTGGCAGGAGCTACAGAAGGATATGCAGACAGGTACTATTTGTTATTTGTATTGGGCTTGGAGGTGCCCAGGTGCAGCCTAGCTGTGAAGCAAGGCAGGCTAGTACAGAGTCATAGACCTTTTATTAATAGCTTTGGGGAATGCTGTCACCAGTTACAGCTTGTTTTAGAGGTTTTAGCAAAATCTGAAGCCTGAGCCAGGAGAGACCATTTATATAGGAAAGCTGCTGCAAACAGCTTGGGTAGGGCTACAAGTTGGATAGAGCAGGGTCTCAGGAAATCCTCAGGGTAGAGAAAACAATGTGATCCAGGCTGATGGAGACTCAAATATGGCTGCCGGACAGCCGAAAACAGGGAGGTCTCAGCATAGGAACAATGACCCCTTCAAGCACCTCCATATGGAAGAGAGCCACCCCCAAGTTTCTACCCCCATGCCAGACAATCCAATTCCTCCCCATATGTGTCTGGGCACCCCAAAGCCACCTGGTATTGGGAGTCCAAGTAAATTCATGCCCAGTCCTTTAAAAGAACACCTGGGTCTCCAGCAGCCTGGATCACTCAGCCACAATCCCCACTGGTTTTTACAGTCCTTAGTTGCAGGGACTTCTCTTCCTAGCTCTGGAACCCTGGGATGGAGATCTGATGTGAAGCTGGGACACTCTTTGCTCCTCACAGGTAGCCTCTGCAGAAATGATGTCCCTCCCAATTAAAACAACAACAAAACAGCATATGTAGATGTTGGAGCATCCTGTTCCATACCACCACTGCTCCTATCAATCTTAATGTGTTTTTTCTTTACTTCTCTAGTAGTAAGATTTGCATTGAGCCAGCTTTCAGGTGGTTCTGAACGATGGATGTTCTGTATTCTACTTGTAATTTTCATGTGGTTGTGGGAGGCGGTGAGTACAGGCTTTTACCTATGCTGCCATCTTTTTCATTGACCCACCAATACTCTTTAAATGAAGGTTATGAGTCAAGTAAGAGTCAGAAGAATCAAACATATTATTGTTATGACTTTTATTTACTTACTAGAGGTAAACTAAATTTAGGCACAGGGTGGGGAGGGGTCCCTCAGCTCAGCCTGCACCCTATCCAATCCAGTACTTCTCAGGGGATGTCCAACTGCCTCTTAGAATCTGGGACCACTGGCTCCTAACCACTCACCTGCCTGCCTGCCTGATCACCCCTAATCCCTCTGCCTGCCTGCCTGATTGCCCCTAAACACTCTGCCTGCTTGATCGCCCTTAACTGCTCCCCTACTGGCCTGATCACCCCTAACTGCTCCCTGCTTGCCTGATCACCCCTAATCACGTCTGCCTCAGCCCCACACCTGGGGCCCAGGATGCCCTCCTCCGGCTGGCTGTAGATACCCAGGACCTGGGCTTCCTGCCCTCTGGCTGGCTGCAGGTACCTGGGACCCAGGTCGGCTTTTCCTAGGCTGGCTGCAGCCTCAAGGGACTGCAGGTGGGCAGCTTCTTCCTCTCCTGGGCCATAGCTGCAGCTGCTGGCATCAGGGATCATGGGTTGGATGGCTTCACCTGGACCCAGCTTTGTGAGGAAGGATGCCTGGAAGGTTGTCCAGAAGATGCCCAGTTTAATTAGCATATTACCCTTTTATTAGAATAGATTTAATTTTTTAACACTTTTATTTTGTACACTATAGGAGTAAGATGTACTCGTTATTAAAAGTTTTGAAATTGTCCGGAGATGTATTAAGTAAAAAGTTTAAAGTTTTATCTTCAAATTTCAATACCAGAAGTAATTTTTAAAAATCTTCACAATTTAATAAAAGTCTGTTTTTCAACTGATTGTATAGTTCTTGTGGAAGAATATATACATGTGTATGAGTGCACACACATATATGCACAATTATAGGTGACCTCTGAACAACATGGGTTTGAATTACTTTCAATACTATTTTGTATTGATTTAAGCTATAAGTAAATTATTCAGCTGGAATATTAATTTCCTAAGCTGCCATAACAAATTACTGCAATGTTGTTGGCTTATGACCATAGTCATTTATTCTCTCTCTGTTGAAGTCCATAGTCCAGGACCAAGGTATTGTTAGGGCCCTGCTCCCACATTTGCTCTGAGGCAGAATCCAGCCCATGCTTCTCTAGCTTCTGGTGGTTCCTGGCAACCCTGAGAATTCCTTATTTTGGGGCTTTATAATTCCAGTTTCTGTCTCTGTCTTCACATGGGCTTTGTCCTATGTCTTCTTTTCTGTCTCTCATAAAGACACTTGTCATGGAATTTAAGGTCCATCCTAATCCAGGATGATCTCATCTTGAGACCCTTATCTTAGTTATATCCACAAAGACCCATCTACACTAATAAAATAGTAATATGCTAATTAGATCTGGAGAACTTCTGAATGTCTTTCTGGACAAAGCCGTGGTGGTGGGGCCAAGGCAGAGGCAGTTAGGGGCAATCAGACCAGCAGGTAAAGGAAGTTGGGGGTGAGCAGGCCTGAAGTGGGGGGCAGTTGGATGTGAGTAGTCCAGTAGAGAGGGGAGAGTGGGGACGAGGAGGATGGTGGGGGGGGCAGTTGTGGGTGAGCAGACTGGTGGTGGAGGGCAATCAGTCTGGCAGGGGCAGGTACTTGGGTGCTCAAGCTGGAAGCAAGGAGCAGTTGGAGTTGATCAGGCAAGTGGTTAGGGGTGATCAGGCAGGCAGGTGGGTGAGTGGTTAGAAGCCAGCAGTCCCAGATTGTGAGAGGCATTTCCGACTGCTGGCAGTCATACATTCCCTGAGGGATGCCAGATTGGAGACAGTGCAGGACAGGCTGAGGGACCCCCACCCCCACCGTGCCATGCACAAATTTCATGCACTGGGCCACTAGTATTCTAAATAAGTTCACATCTGAAATTCCAAATGGTTATATCTTTGGGAGACCAGAATTTAAAGCATCTCAGCCAGGGCCCTACCTGGTTTAGCTCAGTGGATAGAGTGTTGGCTCATGGACTGAAGGGTACAGGGTACAAACTTAAAACCATCAGTGGAAGGGCATATTGAGTCTCAAAATATGATTCTTATAGATGTTAAAAAAATGTTAAAAAGTTACTTATACTCAACTGTGTTTTCTTCCCTTTTTTGTCTCCTTATTGATAGTTTACCAGAGTACTTTCTAAACCATAGAATTCAGTTACCAGAATTTTTCAAACATTTTGTTTCTTGTCAAAGGCATGTAGTTTGGTTGCAGCTCTATCCCCGGCCCTGGTCTGGGCTCATGTAGAAAACAACCAATCAATGTATCTCTCTCACATCGATGTTTCTCTGTGTGAGTCTCTTTCCCTTCCTTCCACTTTAAAAACCAATTGAAAAATATCCTTGAGTAAGTATTAGCAAAGAAATTAAAATAAATAAACCATTATAGCTAGTAACATTTTTATTACTCTATATTACAATCAACATTCTTATATTTAAAATAAAAATACCATCTAAAAATAATATAAAAATAGTATCTCCTTTTAAAAATATGCAGTATTTGAAAAAAAATTCACATGAGAGCACTGTCTATGGGACATTCCAGTGATCATATGATATGCAACTATGGGAATGCATATATGGAATTTGAAATACCTTATTCCTATAATTGATTGTGATGCAGATATTATGACTTTGTGAGCAGACAATGTTTCAGAAAGGTATCAGACTTTTGTCTAGAGGCTCTAATGTTCCAAGACTGGGAGATGGCTGAGTGATAATAGTACTGTCAAATCTTTTTTTCCAGTTTGCAGAAAAGGACAGGGAGAGAAGAAGATAATGAAATTGTAAGTTGATAACAAGTACAAACTTAAAACCATCAGTGGAAGGGCATATTGAGTCTCAAAATATGATTCTTATAGATATTAAAAAAATGTTAAAAAATTACTTATATTCAACTGTGTTTTTTCCCTTATTTGTCTCCTTATTGATAGTTTACCAGAGTACTTTCTATACCATAGAATTCAGTTACCAGAATTTTTCAAACATTTTTGATCCTGTGGTAATACATTTTACACTATGATCCAGTATATGTATCACTGAAATAAAAGTTTCACAAAAGAATATTTACTCTTAGAACCATGATACCTCCTTTTTCTATTCCATTGTATTTTGATAGTGGTCTCATTCAAAATCACGAACAAATAACCACAGCTTATTGAATAGCATTACCTACTTCTTACCGTATCCACCAAACACAGATATATTAACAAGATTACATAATGAGTTAACATTCTCATGTTTTTTTTTTGTGTGTGTGTGTGCAGTAAATATTTAGATATGGTCTGTTTCATATGACTTTGGTAGGAACAGTATTTCTGATATAGTGTAATGATTGGGAAGAACACATTAGATTATTTTACATTAGCTTGTATATTGTTAGAATACATTTTTGTCTTGAGTATATTAAAGCCTTTACAACATTAATAAATTATGTACTTGCATCTCTTCCTTTTCCTCCAGACCAATATAATTTCAACTTGCTCAGAGCTTTGGGTTGCTATGGCACTGTTACCTCTGTGTGATCTTATAATTCTTGAGCTCTCCTCTGGTTCATTCACTCAGACCTTGAGGCTCTATTCCAAATTCTCAGCAGAGAGTCTCTGGTTGATTCAGTTGGGTCAGCTGCTCAAGCGTGGTCCATCCGCAGTGACCTGACTGTGCAGGCTCATGCAGGACACATGGCTATCTTTCCACAGGTCTCTGAGAGGGTGGGTAGCAGTCAGGGCAGATGATACACAGAAATTGGGAAAACTGTAGAAGCTTTTACTAAAAAGATGTTTTATTAAGGTCTGGACAGGACATAAGAAAACCACAAGAGCTCACAGGGACAGTAAAACTGTCTTTGGGTTGGAAATCATGGGGCACCATGACCGTTCCTAGGTACAAAGGGACAGCAGGAGGGAACAATTTAGACTTGGGAAGAGAGCTAGTAGAGAGGCCTGCTCCACAGCAGCTGTGAACTTGGTTTGTGGGAAACATCCAATCCACTGTGACCCCACAGAAAAGTCACCAAGGAAACAATTACCCCAATCTCTCCTCTTCCTTCCTCCAGTTTCCTGCTGGTTCTTTCTGTCCCATTGGCCCTAAATGCCTGGAAGCCAGGGAGCAAGGGGAGCACAGTTTTGTGAGGCGGGGTGGGGTGGAGACAGAATGGGGGTCTAAAGAAGCAAATGCAAAGTCTCTTGAAGCATAAGAGGTGTGGACAATGATTGACAGAAAAACATTCTAGAAATACCTGTATCTTTGGTTTTGCATACTGCAATTAAAGACTTAGGGGCACCTTACATGCCAGGCACTGTTCTGAGTTATCCATTTTAAGCCAATGAATACTAAAATAGCTCCCCCCCCCACCAGGAAGATACTATTACCAATTCTCACATTTCAGGGGGTTGGGTCACTTTTTATTGAAGTCTAATGTATATATAGAAAAGTTATACATAAGTGACAGCTCAATAATTTTCACAAATGCAATCACTCAAGCCACTGATCCCAGATCAAGAAACAGGACACTGCCAGCACCCTCAGGAGTCTCTTTCCAGTCTCCACTGCCCTCAGTGGTAATCAGTATCCTGGTTTCCAACATCACAGATGATTTTTGCCTGTTTTTGAACTTTATGAATTGACATCATACAGCAATAAATCTTTTGTGTGAAATCTTGTCAACATTGTTTACAACAGCCTTATTTTTTTAAAATGATGGCAAAATATATAGAACTCGAAATTTAAAGTTTTAACAACTTTTCAGCTTTATTTAGTTAAAACTGACAAAAAATTGCATTCACTTTTCTTTTTTAAAAATTGCATATATTTAAGATATAAAAATATTCATTGTGAAATAATTACCACAAACTAATTAACATATCTATGACCTCATATATTTACCATTTTGTTTTTTCATTTTAACTATTTTTAGTAGTATTAAGTGCATTCACAATGTTGTGCAACTATCACCACCATCCATATCTATGATTTTTTCATTATTCCAAACAGAATCTCTACCCATTAAACAATAATTCCCCATTCCTTCCCCAGACCCCAGTAAACTTTATTCTACATTGTCTCTATGAATTTGCCTTTTCTAGGTGTTTCATATTAGTGGAGCCATATAATATTGGTATCTGTTTTTTTTTTCCACTTAGTTTTTCAGGTTTAAATTGTCCTTCATTTTACAGGTCAAGAAACTAAGGTACAGAATCAATATCCTGCTAGTGCACCTGAGGCATAAACCCAGGCAATCTGTCTCCAGAGCCTGAACTTAAAAGTGCTTCATTGGGCTGTTTGTTCATGGGTGTTGTGTTCACAAAGTCCATGAAAGCTATTTAAATGATGGAGTCAAGAATCTCTGCTTCTCATGCAGGATCAGCTACTTAGTAGCTGTGTGATTTTGAGCAAGTCATCATTTCTCAGTCTCAGTTTTCGGATTAACGTGGAGATAAAATAATAATATCTTCTGAGAATGTAGAGAATTGGAACTCTTGTGCATTTCATGAGAGAGTATAAAATCATACCGTCACTGTGGAAGAGAGTATAGATATTCCTCAAAAAATTAAAACTAAAATTACTATGACCTGCAATCCCATTTCCAGATATATGCCCCTGGAAGCAGGAACTCAGATACTTGTACACCAATATTTATAGCAGCATTATTCACAATAGCCAAAAGATGGAAGCAATCCAG